>AP028426.1:6070803-6128803 GCA_036509395.1 Antheraea yamamai
AAAGTAACGAAGCTCTTTTCGGAAATTACACACGTGAGTGAATGTTGAAGTGATAATAATTGGAGCCGTATCATCAGTTTGTTTACCGAACAAAATTCAATTAACACAGTATACCTACGAGAAATTCTAAACGTTGCTTGTAATTTCAAATTTCATTCGTTAGCATAAGTTTAATAAACATTTCCATGTATTAGAAATTCTAATTAATTTACAACGCGATAAGAGCTTTTACAATATTAATGTGTAGACAATACCTGGTATTTGATTTGACACGTCGGGGAGAAGAAAGGGACGCCCGGCTAAGATAGCCTTGCCAGTTTTGTAAAGGGTTCTCTCTATCGCACAGATCAATGACTGCGATAGACAATGATAACGCTATACTAAACCGAACTTAGCAGATGATTTCGGTCTTCTTCGCGACGTGCCAAATTAAAAACTGGCTACTGAACTGTTGAATCCACGTATGTTCGAACATGTATGTAATGTTACTTGCTGTGCTCCTGACGTCACAGATGTTTGTTCCTTTTTGTAGCTATCATTATTTTTCTTGAATTAACTAGTTTGGTAATAGTAAAATAGATATTGTGTAACTATTTTCACTTTGTAAATACATCCATACATACTTATATTCATGGAGAATTTAAAAGCTGTATAGCGTAAATAATTTTAGGTGAGCGAACTTTCAATTTTATTCTACAATGAAGTTAGGGTTTATCAATCCCACATACATATACCGATATTCTTTTTTATATACATAGATAAAGATGCAATGTTTGTTTGTTTGTAGGAGGTAACCTTCGGAATTATTGATCGATTCTGATAAAACCTTCAGAAAGATAATCTCTTTAAGTGCTATAAGGCAGATTACATTCTTATTAAGTTTTATACCATAATTAACACGAATGAAGTCGCACGCGATTGCTATTGTATTATAATGTTACAAAAGCTAAATACATACACGTTCGCAAATATATTAAAATCCAACAAACCTCTGGATTTAGTATCTTGGTTACAATACAGGGATTGCTCGAGTGACATAGGTCTTCGGCGAGACGGGGTTTGTTGCAAATCCTAAGCGTAAAAGTAATAAGGGTATAAATTTCTTATAAAATGGTACATTAGAAGAAAAGTGGAGTTAAAAGTCACATTTAGACAGTATCAAAAATACGTTATTTTTATTTAAGAAGCTAGATAGCCGAAGAAATAAAATAGCAATTTGTATGCAACGACCTTTGTAAATCTGGATTTCAATTATCGATAAAGAAAAAAGCGACTTCAGAGATACTAATTTCTTTTTTAAGTATTGAAGGATTTATTGATTCAATTCAGTGACTACGAATATACTTAGAACCATAATTTTGATCTGACTATTTTTTTTATTCACAAATGTTTATATATATTACAGATTATAACAGGATTATTCTCATATAGTATAAGACGAATTTAAGGACATCTCATGTCATATGATATACTTCCTTAAGCCGTTTTGGCTACAGAGCCTGTCATAAAAATAGACATGCAAAAACTCAAGAACTATCTATACTCTTCCTTCTGCACAATCGGGTAAAAATTAACGTTTTATTTTTTTGCAATTTTTATTGAAGTTATACTTCTTTTGGTACGTTACGGAGAAATGATGAGAGTAAATTTTTAATTTACACACCGTTTTAATGCGCACACCATCACGAAAAACCGACACAATGAAGTTATTACGATGCGCGCGCACGCCGTCATGAACCCTGAAGATAGCTATAGTCGACATTTTGTTTTTTTTTTTTTATTTGGTCCACAAACCAGACGTCATACAAACAATCAATTACCTTACATTAGCTAACATACATTAAATACAAATCTGAGTGTGAGTCCTAAAACAGTGAACACAGCTTACTTACGAAATTACCATGCTTAGAAATATAGTTGTAATAACATAGTTTAAATTGAAATGCACGCAAGGAACAACTTTTTTAACTTCTAACGCGTGTACATAAGTACACACACACACTTTTTTTTAAATTTTTATTTAAGCTTTATTTTAACCATTTATTATGAAAACCTAAGAAAACTAACTAACTTGTTAAGATTATAAGTGTAAGTGTGTTAACATCATAGTGAAATACGTCTATACTGTTCGAGAAAAGAGTACAAAAGCCTATGGCTTTAGATCGTAAACTTAAAAGATTATACTATAAGTGCTTCTATATATATTTTTAAATAGTTCATGTTATAAAACTACGGGTTGTGTAATTATTTACTTCCTAATAGTGTTTTCGCCTGAATCTCTATTTATTTTCGTTTGGAAGTTTTCTGAACTGTCATTAAAGAGTGAAAATAAAATCCTATTTCAGCTGAAACCAATTATTGAAGTCACAGTAAAAATCTCAAATGGGCGAAGGCGGTCAGATTCAAGAATTTAATTAAAACCACGAACGACCTCGTTCGATTAAATCATTACGTGCTATTTTTTACAATAGAGAAAAGAACAGTCTGATATAATCAGCGTAATGAACATTGTGCACGCTCGGTGCAATGTTTTTGTTTCGATCATGTACGTTATTTTCAAGATGTATTTATTACTTTCTCCTCTGTCCGCCCATCTGGATAATATATTATGTATTTAGCGGTCCATTAAACCCATTAAATTTTATGATTTCGAATTTGTTTCTATTCCAGGGATATTATTTAAATCGTAATTTATTATACTTTCAAATAATTAATTAAACAGTGTGCATTATTCAAGTACTTATTTCAATGTTTAATTTAGAAATACTCTTGAGTGGGCGGCTCTTCTGCACTTGCCACCAAACTGGGTGGGGTGTCAAGGGCCGTCAGTCCGACAACGGTTAATTAGTATCAATAATCGGCCCCATTGTATTTTATTCTTCCTATTTTTTTTATTAATCTCATTTTATATCCATGAATGTTTAAACAACACTCAGTAAATTATATTTCAAATATTCTTGATTACATTTGCCATCTTGTTTTCTTTTTTGCACTTTTTCATTTGTTATCATTTTATTTTTTTTCTTTCTCAAATATTCATCAATATTTAATATTACATACTTTATTTTTCATTATTATTAATAGTGTAAGTTGTATCGATGTGATAAAGCGTTGTATGTTTTCAGTCTGGTATACTCCTTGTCATCGGACTATAGACTGTTGCATTATCCACAATTGTAAATAAATAGTCAAATCAGGATAGTGTTAATAAGATATAAAACATGCTGCTATCATCCGAATACGATTCTAGCAAAATACTGTAAGGTTTATATCTTAAGGTTATTATTAAGATGAAATGTAATTATTAAAGACTAGTTTCAAAATGTAATTAATAAAGTGTTACAATGGTTTAAACCACGGGTTTTTATCAAAGCGAATCGCCATTTTCCGGCTTGTGAGCGCCTCGTACGTTTTCGCACCACATCGCGCCTCACTCACCACAATTTATCTTTATCACGCTGATGTCGGCGGTTTTACTGTAATTTTATACAGTATTCCCTTGACAGAGCAAATGGAAAGATTTTAATTCGCACACGGAATATTCAATGTAACGTACCGTTGCCCATTACTTACCAAATTATTTTAAACGTAATATAATACTTGTATATCTATACATATAATAAGTATGTAAATGTAACGTGTCTGTACATTTTCGAAATTGTTGCAGGAGTCCAGGAATAAGTAATAGAATACATTTCAATCATTTTTAGAAATGTCTGTTTGTCTGTCCTTCTTTCTGTCTGTCTGTTTGTATGAAAACGCATCACTGCTAAAGTACTGGAAAAATTACTAAAAAATTTATAAAGCATATCTTCGGGAGTAACTTTGTCTTTGTTTCATTAAAATCGGTCCACTATATCAAAACTTATTGTAATTTTAATGGTGCCGCGACTTAAGTATGAGAGAAAAGTAGATAAGCAAATTGACTAAATACGTTCAGATGACTTTATTTTATTTTTTTTATTTTTCGAACTGACTACGCTATTGACCTAGCAAGGTCTTAACAGCTTCATCGGACTGCAAAGCTTCAGATGACTTTGTCATTATTTTGTACATCAGGTTTCACGTAGACGAAGTCGCGGGCACAGCTAGTAAATAAATAAAATTGAAGTGCCTGCTTTAATGTTAAAATAACAACTTTTTACTATATCGATATGAAATTATATACGACACTTACAACAAAAAAATTATTTTCAAAATTTTTGTCTGCCAGTTTGTTCTGGCTACTCTTCAAAATGTTCAAAATCTTCAAAATGTTTGGACTTACACTGGCAGACAGTTGATGTTATAAGAAATAACTTAGGCTACTATTATTTTAGAAGGAAAATAAGGACAGTTTCACACAAATATAGTCTTCTATACAAATACAAAAGCAGAAGAAGTCACAGGTGGCTAATCGTTTATATATATGTTAATAAATGACTCTATGTCTATGTACATGTCCATTTTTTGTAAATTTTGTAATATATCCCTATTATAAATCACAAAAACAAATCTTTAAGTATATGCCAGAATTTAACTCGGATACGGATGGATTGTTTTTAAATGATTTTACGGATGTATATACTATTCAACAATTGATAGCCTGTAAAAATAATCAATAATAATTTTGAAAGTAATAAAATGCGAGCAAAGATAATTACAACGTAATAAACGTTTGTAAAGACGTGAATACAACTGACTATTTTGTTTTATTGTTTAATTGATCATAATATACCATTTAGCGTTATGAACAAGCAAGTAAAATATAAAGAAAAGAATAATTTTTACATTCTAAATAACAATGATACTGAGACACTACAAATATAGTTTATTTCAACGGTTGTTTTCGTCGAATAACAAGACAACAAAAGCTATTCTCTACGTATTCTGCAGTCTAAAGATGATTATATGTACTTGCATCAACGACTCACAAGCATTTGTATCAAGTCGAAACACAGCGCTATGCATGAATCCTTTTGTGTGCGCCTTTTCGTATTCTGAGTCTCCGACTGACAACGCCTGGGGCGTTAGCGCTGTAGAGTTAAGAAATATCCAGAACTTTACATCGCGTTGATAAAAACGATAGAAACATTGAAAAGCTTATTTTTCTAGAAATCTATTTCACTAGCTTTCGCTCGTGGCTTCGTTCTATTGAAGAAACCAACAAAGAAAATCAAATTTGATTTTATAATATTATTAAACCAAGCGATTGTAGCTTAGCTCGAATTGTAAATTTGTCATCATACAGGTTACTAATGTATTACTGTACATATACATTTCTTAGTTATTTCTTCTTTAGTATTAGCATGTTAATACACTAAACCACATATTCATTTAACATTAGTTGAGATTATTGTCATAGTATTATTACCAATACTTATAAAGTATAAGAAACAAGCTTGGAATCATTGTTTTGTCAATACTGACTAAAGATTTGTAATTATTAATAGAAATAACTACTTAAAAGATCAGAGGACTGACCAATATGTCCGTTAGCGTAACTGACATTGCCGTATAGCGTGGCAATGCTGCAAGCTTTCTGGGAAGTTTTCCTTCTCACAGCGATTTGAATGTACAGTTTACCTGTCATTTAAACATCTAAGTATTATACTTATGGTAATGATTTCCGTTTTTCTGATTCATTAATTAATTAAGTACTGTACATTCACTGCAAAATTAATTAAAGTTTTATGGCATCGCGTAAGTTATTAGAACAGAAGGGTAATTAAAGATCGCATTAAATTCGAACTTATAACTAAAGATGATAAAAACAATTGAAATCTTTTGATAGAAAATAATAAAAATGCTTTATGTTTTTGACTTTAAGTGAATTCAAATAGAAGAATAATATTGTCGTTCAGTATAACGTGAATAAACGATTTTCTTCAGCGCGTTAAATTCCTAATAGATTGATGAAGTCACTTAAATTGTTTCCATTCAATTCCCTGTAAGTAAAATTCGAACGTTTTAATCTATTGAGTGAGCTCTTGGGTTTAATTAAATTCTTGGTTTTGATAGCGTTTGCTTCGTCTACATTACTGCAGTGCGACTTGAAGTAATGCTTGGACCGCTTTAGAATTACCCTTGTAACTTTTAACTATATTAACCAATGTCAAGGATGACAATTGATTATAACTTTAATAGTTACGTTTAAAGTAAAGTTTTGTTAATGTCTTTTAATACGATTATCATAACCACGTGGCTTCATAATTCATATTAAAATATAGTGTTTTGGAGCTACGAATTTTTATATACTAACTGTAATATTATAAATGCAAATGTTGGTTTGTTTATTTGTATATTGTATATTTATTTGTAACTATTCAACAGATCATCATGAAAAAAAGGAAATATTGGTCCTTAAAAAAGTACTGTTCTCGGTGGATAGGTTAAATCTACATTAACAAGAGCGAAGCCGCAGGTAAAACTGGTAAAGGCAAACAGGTAACATCGGCAACCAGGTGCTTTCCTTGAGGCTCGACGCTTCGTAGGTAGGTACGTTGCGTCGCTTTGCGTCCTCTACAGGATCTACCACGTATAGTGTTCTGAAGAGCTGTTCGAACTGATACCGGCTGCTGAGTTCCGTTATAAAACGACTTGTCACGGACTGAAATTCCATCGGTATCATCTCGATGGTTGGAAGTCCTCCACTGTGTGGTTCTCACGTTCGTTTTTTTCGCGTACGTCAGTTCTCTAGAATGAACTCCGAGCAGGAAGTGTTTCCGGACAATGACAATTTAACATCCTTCAAGAAACGAGCCTACTCCTTTCTCAAGGCCTGGCAACGCATCTGTGATTCCTCTCGTGTTGCAGGTGTCCCTGGGCGGCGGTGATCACTTACGATCAGGTGAACCGCATGTACGTTTGCCACCAATGGTATAAAAAAGAACTAGAAAGGGGCCATTCAAGTATTACGTAAGCACTGATGGGGGGTGGGGTCCTTGATTTGCTTATTTCTGATGATGATTTGATATTTCTTGGGCCCGGCTAGTATTACGTCAGCAATATTTCTCTATTAAACCGGAACAGATTTAGATAAATGTTTACGTAAGCATGGTTGGGGGGGGGGGGGGGGTAAGACCATTGCTTACTTTTGCTGACCAGGGAGAGGGTGTCGGTGAGAAATTACAAAAATTCTGCTTACGTAATACTTCAACGGCCCCAAATAAATCTTTTATTATGTTTAAAATTCTCTAAGAAGTAGGACATAGGGTAGTTTTTCAATGTAATGTAAATTACGGTCTTAGACGCACTCATACAGTTAAACCATATCTATCTATAAACTTATTTCTCTGAAATATTGTCGTCTTCTTATATTCTCATGAATTGTAACACAATACGGAAGAATATTACGCTGCGTGGTGAAGTTTCATCAACTTTAGTAATTTTGGTAACTTTTCTGGCATAAGCCGCAGTTTTTATCCCCAGCGAGTTGATGAAATGAGGCACACCTCATTACACAAACTTCTACTTGTAATATATTCATACGTACACATTTTCAACGTAGAATTTACTGGATTATGGTATTATAAATATTGTTTAAGCCGATGGAGATGTCTGAAATTGACTCCTCTCTGTGCATCCACTAAAAACGATTGCATGATGTATTGGAAATATATATGTTAAAAAGATGTACCCGATCGAGTTTCTTGCCGGTTTTTCTCGATGACTGGGGTGTTTTCCGAACCGGTGGTAGTTTTGACGTTCATAATTGCCTTATTAGGGCCTAAACTGAGTAAAGTATTTTTGATTTGATTTGTTTATGTATTAACATTTACTTTTAATATCTGAACCAAAACCATTTTTTTTTATCATTGCAAAGACATATTTATTTCAAAACATCTGGTGTGCAGTGATTGTGTGTATATTGTATGGATGATATTCTTTTACTCTTCTATAGTAGCCAAAATGTTTGCTTTGTTTAATGTCTTAATATAGCTTAGCGATATGGTACTTTAAATATTATAGAAAAGATGTTCGATAACGTCGCATCTTTTGGTCATACTATAGCGTCGACGAGTTCATAGCCGGTCTAACTTCAATAAGAAAATAAACGTCGCTTATATATTTTTTAACTATCATTTAGATTATAATAATAGCGTAATACAAGATTAGGTCTTTTTTACCGAGACAACGGCTCAAGCCGAGATGTTCCTTGCACCCTTGAGCTGGCTGTCAATTAAAATCGGATGAGTGTCTTAATCGCTCGTCTTAGTAGTCCGGTGAAGCTGTAAAGGCCTGTCCGGTCAATAGTATTGTTAGTTCCAAAATAAAAAGATTACGTCTTAAGTGACAAAAGTTAAGAAAATTCGATTATTAGACATATAAACAGTGTTAGTCCTCTGCCTCACAAGACTGCTTGACAAGACATTTTTTTTTTCAAAATGTCTAACCGCTATTCATCTGTCAGGATTTGATAGTTTCACCGGATTTGGTGTCGAGCGCAGAAGCCATTAAGCCGAATGGCTACTAAGTTGAAGGAGGTCAAAATAGCGGGATTTTGATTTGGACTATTGCCCTTCATGCACTTCCACGAACTGAATCTAACTACATTTTTGATAACTAACCATAACAATTATGTATTCATTTATGTGACAATTTACTCTAAATTTAACAACAACCAAGAAAATACCAAGTTGAGGATATTATTTAGCAAGAAAAGTAGAGAATATCCTAACATCGTGAAAGATTTGGTAAAAAAAAAGAGACGACGTTGTTTATGACCATGGAACTCTCGAAATGGCTGTACGATAGAAAGTAATGTGTAGTTATACCCAACGGGTTTGAAAAACAAGAGAAAAAGTGAAGAGGATTAAATATGAACAGGACTTTTCGGTAGAAGGAAAATTAAAAAACAAAGTTCTAGTTTTGAAAATATTTTTTTTATAAGTACGGTCCTGTCCCTCGTAACATTTTATATTCAAGAGTAAAACAAACAAAAACAGTATAACATGATAGATAAAAAGAATAAACGGTCAATGGAATTCACTTGTATTTTCTGGAGCGAAAAGCTTCCTGATTGTAATAAAAACGTTTTCAAATAGGCGGAAAAAATTACAGAGGGCTGAGGAAGGACATTAGGCGATCTCTTAAACGCATATGCAAATTGTCAATTCATGTTAAATGTTCTTCTGCCATGAATTTAAAATCTATGGCATGGAATCAGTAGATTTAATTTTTTGAAAGGATTTTAATGATGCTCGATTAAATAATAACTTGTATTAATATAATGAGAATACATTTCTTTGAGGTTCGTTCACGTCAAAAGTACTGAACTGAACGATTATCACTGAATTCGGAACTTTTCATAGATGGTTCTAGGCTATTTATTTTTTGGATTTAATAGATCCTTTGCCATTTTTAGTGCCTAATGAAGCGAGTGAGAATCAACTTATGAGAACGATTTATTAAATCATATCAGAAAATGAGATTAAATCAGATAACAAGTACATATATTAAAAAAAGCGATGTGTGTATCAGAAACTTCTTTGGTTTATGTCTATTAATTATATGTATTATATGAGAATGCTTATAAACTATATAGTATATACTATACGAAGTCCCGTTGTATAAATATTTAACTATACATTTACTCATTTTTGTGTACTAATATACCCAGGCAGACACATACACACTGTTCGAGATAATTGTTCAACATGTTTTAGTTTGTCATTAAGAGATGGCGCCACACTACAGTTAGCTCGCGCTTTCGTGTGGCCGCTGTCGTAGTCCGGTGAAGCTGTGAAGACATTCCCAGGTCAATAGCGTAGTCAATTCGAGAAAAAAAAAGACATCATTCAATTAGCCAGGTGCCCCCAAATATACAACTGTCGTCTTGTCCTTTCTTTGTCTGAGTCGTTGTCTTGGTTGTTTTGTTTATTGTGGTCGTGTTGGTCGAAAAAGTGTCAGTCGACAACATTTCTGTAAACACACACAAATGGATACCTACCTCACGTGTAACGCTAGACGCGTAACGAAATTTTTTCCATAAGAAGTTTCATATGTATATATATCATTTCATAGATAAAGATAAGAAATTGTAATTTTAAATATTAGTAAATTATTAAAAGCTATATTAATATAATCCATGCAAACACTTTTTATTATACTCAATTCGTTGGTTGCCTCTATTCGATGTAAGAGCAAATCTTCAAAGTGGTTGTGTTCATAAAATTCTGCGAATATAGACCCTCTAATCTTAACAAGGTTATGAATATTAAACAAATTCTCGTTATGTTTTCTTTTAAGGAAACTGGAGGCTTGGGTCATATTTTATGAATACACGTTTGATTCCGATAAATTCTATACAAAGTTTTACAGTTATGGATGGATATACCCGACTCGAAGATAGCCGTTGCTAACTTATTGTGAGGTGTATGTTAGTTATTCTGTGGAATTAGTCTCTACGAATTATTAGATTGTCGAAAAATATATGGAGATTAGTAAACCAGTCTCACGTATTCGTGGAATAGCGCGTCTGATAGAACTGCGTTACAAACACTAAGGCATTTTTACTTTTTGCGATAATTTCATATACATATTTGAAATTAGAGATGCTTTTCTGATGTAATTAAACATGCAGTAATGTAAAAAAGACGAAATTTTCTAAAAATAATAAACGCGTTTTACTTAAGCATTGGTAGTTGTCCCATGGACAAACGTATATGTCGGCGCAAATGCCCATTCGACCGTTATAAAGTATTTGCACTGACACAAATATATAATAGGTCTTTACCTATGAAATTGCCGCTCTGCAGTACTGGCCATTTCAAATCGAAATAATTTTTGTTTGGCTAAGAATTCTAATTTCAAATTAATTTTATTTTAAAAACATGGAATTCTTTTTCCAAAAGTAGTCATTTGTTTATTGATTAGTGTTACATTTTACATACGTTAAAATTCGAGTAATTAAGGAATATGAGTACCGTCGTGGCAGCAACACGGCACAAGCGGCACGCAACATCAACGACGTTTACGGAGCTAACACTACAAATCAACGCACCACCTGTTATTGGTTTGCTCGCTTCCGTTCTGGGAATTTCGACTTGAAAAATGAACAACGTCACAAACTCACAAACTTTATCTCTATATAATATTAGTATATAGACTATAGCCCCTGCCCGCGACTTCGTCCGCGTAGTAATAGTTACTACTCTGGGCTAAAGCTGACACACAGCAGAAGCTCTCAAAAAGAAAAAAAAACATCTCGATTTTGAAACATTTTTCATCTGTGCTCCGTTCCTATTGGCCTTAGCGATGAATGAACTATATAACACTGAAATAATTATTCAAATCGGACCAGTAGTTCCTGAGATTACCCCCTACAACGCCACAACGTCACAAACTCACAAACTTTACCTCTTTATAATATTAGTATAGACTAGTGGTCGCCTAGTGGTCGAAATTCGACCATAATTCATTTTTATATTTAATAAGACCAAAGAGAATAATTATTATTTCAGTGGTTTCATAAATTTACTAAAGATAAATTATTTATCAATTAATTGTTAATGTATATTAGGAATTTACATATTATATTATTATAAAGTTAACATACAATCTGACCTGTAAATTTTAAAGGGCATGTAAGGTATGGAACGTATGTCATGTTAAAAATATTGAATGCAAGATGAAAAAAGGTAACTGGAACGTAAGAGTAAAATGAAAGATGGCAAAACGTCTTTTTCATTTACATGTGTGTATATGTTGTGTGTCATTAAAAAAATAATAATTTTGTGCACTTCTCTTCCATACAAACTTTAACTACGCCAAGTTTCACGTTCATCCGTTCGCGCAATTCGCTTAAAAAGGGGTACAAAGTTTTCGCTTCACGTATTAATATATATGATGATACTTAATTGGTCTTGAGTAATTGATCCATTAAATGACAAGGAAAACATCAGCAATGACTGACGTCATACCTTTATAATTAAGTCCCCAACGTCATCAGTCATGACATATATAATTTGTATACCTTATGTTTTCCTTTGTTTTTTATCATTTATTTTTACGGTATTAATCAATTTCATACTTAATATTGGTATCAACAAAAAAATATTCCGTTTGTCGTGTTCCGTAATTAACTATTGTTTGTATCGCTGCCTGATGGTTTTCTTTTTATGAGATTGGGGGCAAACGAAAGTAAGTGATCACTGTACACCTGCGACACGAGTGCAATCACAGATTCGTTGCCGGCCCTTGAGAAATGAATAGGCTCGTTTCTTGAACGTTTGTAAGTGATATCGGTCCGGAAACGCCGCCGCTGGGAGTTAATTACAAATAATCGACGCACATGAAAAAATCGTTCGAGAAAACCACACAGTGGTACTTCTGATTTTAGCTATCCAGGCCGAAAAGCTATTTATAGGAGTTGTTGGTAAACTCTTATGTCAATAATTGCCATTAATCTTGGACTATACTTAAAAATAGCTATAAAATAGTCAATTTGTTAGAATTCGCTAAAAATCAGGAATATGTATACTCGTTCGCTGGTTATATTAGAGATAACGAAAACATACATGTACGGCTGTTTATTGTTGCCACATATAAAGATTACCCAAGGGTTAACCCTTGCTTCATATAACCCCAGTGTTATGTAGGTAGTAAAATATAATTGTGTGCGTACATGTATTTTCTAAAATGAACCAGTTATCTTTAGAGACTCAACGAAGGGTATCTTTTTTATACTTTACTAGCTTCTGCTCGCGGCTCTGTCCGCATGGAATAGCTACTTTGGGCTAACGGTAACACGCAACGGAAGCTCTCAAAAGAAAAAAACCCGATTTTGAAACATTCTTCATTGGTTCTCCGCTCCTGATAATCTTAGCGTGATGATATGTGGCCTATAATCATCCTTGATAAATGAGCTATTTAACAATGATAGAATTTTTTCAAATCGGACCAATAGTTCCTGAGATTGGGGAGTTCAACCAAACAACAAACCCTCCAGCTGTATAATATTAGTACATATAGGTACACTACACCCTACGTTTGACTACATCTGATGTTAAATGACAATAAGCAAAAGATAGTAAACCCCCTAGATTTAGAGGCTAACAAGTCTAACTGCCGGAACCCAACCGTAGTTGCTTGGCGTCAGATTTTCAACTTGAGGGTTGCAGCTAGCTATTTTATTGATCCCACGTAACACGTAACATACTTACCTCTAATTTAACACAAGCTTTCCTGGATAATACATTAAGAAAACTTCAATTTAAGACAATCTCTTTAATATTCTATTATTTTCGGTAACTATAGTAGAAGAAGAAGCAAAATGTACGTAAACAAGCTATTTCGTAAAACGTAAAGTAAAAAAGAATTTAATTTTCTTGTTGGCAACCAACGGACTTGGGTAATTCAATTGTATATTAATTATTAAGGTAAAGTTATTTTAGGTTCGTTGAATCTCCAAATCGAAAAACTTTGAACAGAGATTTTCCAAAGTGTTGTTTTGATCACCCATAATTATCAAAGTTAAAAATGTTTTCACTCAATATCTTAACATAAATATAATACGATTTATTGTCTTCCCCTTCTTTAGATGCCAAAAGAGTACTGACTCTAACTTGAACTTTTCTGGAAGAAAGTATTCTATGTCATTTGCTGTACTTCTGAGAATGTATATGCAGAATTGCATGATGATTGGTTCAGTACTTAAGGCGTGAATTCGTAGCAAACAAACAAACTCGCATTCGTATTTATAATATTAGTAAGGATGACGCGACATTACGTGGCACCATGCGAAGTCGGGACTGGTCGCTAATGAGCATAATTTTTCAATATTTTCTGTAAGTGTATTTATTATCATTATTTTTTTTATTCATAAGACAACAAGGGCCCATTAAATAATTATAAACAAATTACCAAAAAATACTAGCTACTTACTTACAGTCTAAAACAGATATACGCTTTTTCGCTAAGGAAACATTTGACGCTTTTGACCGTGTGTTTAGGTCATTGTCATGCTGAAAGATCCAGGTTAGAGGCAAATGATCGTCCGAGTAGGGAATCATTTTGTGCTCTAAGTTATTTTTGTGTTGCCATTGATCCATTGTACCTTCAATCTTCCGAACGGGTCCAACTCCACATCCGGAAAAACACCCCCAAACTTTGATGTTACCGCCACTGTGCTTGACTATACTCCTTGTGTATTTATAATTAAAAGCATTGTTTACAGGACGTCTAACATAGCGCTTTCCGTCGGAATTTATCATATTTATTTTTGTTTCATCTGAAAATAACACTTTTTTCCATTCTCGTACCGTCTAATTAACATATATTTTAGCAAATAATAATTGCTTCTCTCGGTGTTGTTTGATAAGAAGCGACACCTTTCGAGAGATTCTTCCAAACAAATAAGCTTCCACTAATCTTCGGCGTATCAGTCTTGACGAGATGTTTTTCAGGTCATCAGGCGAAAAAACTTAATTTTTAATCTGGTTGGAGCCTTTAATTGGGTCTTTTTTAGCAACATGAACTATTAGCGTATCTTCTCTAGGAGAGGTTTTTCTTGGCCGAGCCTTTCTAAGAACATTTTCAAGAGTTCCATGTGTTTTATAATGATCAATTGCATTCAAAACTTTCTTATCAGAACAATTTAAATGCTCATCTATTCTTCTGTACGCCCACTTATGATCTAAATGTAAATTAACAATATCTATTATTGACCTAGTTGACGCGTCACAACTTTTAATTTTGCTCATTTTGAACAAAATAAAATTCAAATTAAATTGTGAATTGCCGCCAAAATAGTAGAAAAAAGCCATGAAAGAAAGGTTATTCTTTAATAAAAAAAAAAATAACGAGCTATGGATGCTTTTTTAAAAATGTTTCTAATTAGGCATCCAAGCGGCCAGTAACAGAAAATAAGATATGTTTTATATCTTATGCATTTAATGAGTTTTTTATTTGAGTGCCTATATTATTGCATGATTATTAATTATTGAATGTGTATATTTTTTACGAACATTTGTAGGTTGAAGTTATACTTTCTTTATTCATAAGAAGTGTTTCTAATTATATGACCACCACTGTATATATATAACACAGTGGTTGGTATTTGTAATCTCCTCAATAAAAAGACTGTATTATGATCCAGTGGTAATATTTAAAAGGTTTGTGAGTGTTTCCTAAGCCCATGAATTAAATAAAAGGGTCTGCAAAGTAAACTTTTCAATATATTGTAGGCTTCTAGTAACGAGAATAATGTAATATCTAACTAAATCAAATTAACAAGTTTTAATTGCTTCTATCTGGGTTCTAAGCTGTTATATCTATGTACATATTAGTAATGTGGTTTTACTTCATCAAACCGTTTTTTTATTAAGTTGTTCCTTTAAATTGGTTTCAGTAACAATAATTTTTGTTCGAACCCAAAAGTACTTCTTGTATAATGTATATATTTATTTGGATAAAAAAATTAATTAAAATATGATAACCACGACTATTGAGATCGTATCTAAAAGTTACAAGTCTATAATATTATAAGAACATCGACAGAAAGTACCAACTAGTGTTTCCAACCGTCTCGTAATTTACGGGACGTTCCTTGATTTTTTCCACATAAATTTCTAAATGTCCAACCCGCACCGCATAGCATCCCACCTCTGTCCATCCGCTTCCGTCCTAAGTAATTCTTGTCCCGTGTTTATTTAAATATATACATTAGCAAAATAAATGGTTAAAATTTAGCAAAGTAGATAGTGGTCTGTCGATTTAATTAAGATTTTAATTGCTTTTCATAAATATAGTAACATACAAAAATATTATATTGCGTGCAATAAAGTGTGTAACAAAATACTGTGTAAATACTGTGTAAGTCTAAATAAAACTAGATTTAACAAAAAAATAATAGTGCGTGGGGTCCCTCCGCGCGGAAGAAGTGAAACTTCGTAATATGGAAACGAAAATAGGAAGGGGTAGAAATTGATTTTTAGTGAAATCATATTGTTTCTTTAAGACAAACTTTATTAGCATTGCTTACAATTCACAATTTATCGCATCTTTTAATTTCCATTTTCGAGTGGAGAAATATCCAAATCTATAACTTTACAATGGATTTATGACAACTAAAGTAAGATATGAAACGTTTGATTATTTTTCTCGCTCGTCTCTTTCTATTCCCCCTTCCCAGTTGCGTTGAACGTTTAACGCAACAGTGCTTTCATACCCCCTCCATGGTAGGTAGCGTTAAACGTTTACCACAACCTTGTTGGAAATAGCATTAGAAGTTTCACTTAAAAAAAAATTTCGCCTCTGTAAAGAGAAATTTCGTTTTTTTTAACTACAAAGCTTTAGAGAGAGCTGTAATATAACAGAAAAATATATTTATAGTATCAATGCAATTACATTTAATTTAAAAAAGGTGATAAAACTAGTAAATAATTATACCATATAAATAAAACTGATTAACCGTCTATGATTACTGCGTTATGTAAAACTATTTGCGAACCCTGTAGGCATATGTTTTCCTGTTACACAGAGATCATATAGAAAAGAAATAAAGTTACTATAAAACTGAAACTTTGGGATTATATTTTATATGGGGTTTAAAAAAACATATGTGCAGCAAAATATGATGAGGTATTTATATCAATGATACACGTTAACAATACACCACACTGGTTAAGACCCTTTTTCCAAAGCATCGAAATATGCACACAAATAGACACACACAAACATACATACGTACAACGCTTGGACTACAACGATAATTAGATAGTTGAATGAATAGATTACGAAAATAAGAAATACTGTATAATATGCTCTATCTCTTTCTCTAAATCTTATAAATGTGTATTTTTTCATTCTTATTGTTGCTTTTCTATTTCATTGTATTTTAAATTACAAAGGAGGTAAAGAAGATTATATTTCAATAAAATATAGCTCTCTAGAAAACATTGCGAGATGACTCTATATTTGCAAACAAAATCATCAATATGGGTGGAGCCGCTTAGGGAAAGAAAAATTGCGAACACACGTATATAAGAATTTTATACATAACGATAGAGTAGTCCGGTGAAGCTGTAAGGGCCTGTCAGGCCAAGAGGGTAGTCACTCACTATAAGGATAATAAGGACTGCCGACAAAAGTGAAAATTCGAAACTATGAAATAACTGTTCTCTTTTGAATTTCTTATTAATTATAGTGTGAATTATTTATACTTCATCATTTGTACATTGAATTGAAAACTAGTCTGATTTTCAGATGGATCTGTTGGCACTCTGAATAATAATTATATACAGTTTATTAATGAATTAAACATATGATATATGGCCATATATATATATATATGTCCTGTACAATCTCAATACAAAATATAAATATTAAATGTATACAGGCCGCTATACTACGCGTCGCTAGTCCGACGCAAGCTGCGCAAATGCAATACGCTCGGTCACGATTACCAGCATGTCATGATGCGAAATCATAACTTAATCTGTCAAAAATACCACTCAACGCGCCAAAAGAAGTTTTCACTTCAAAAAAATAAATATAGCTTACAATATATATTATTAACACGAGTTTGTTCTACATTTGAGATTGCTGTCACTGATTTAGTTTACTGTACTTGACAGAATTATGAAGATTTACTCTGCTCTAGTTTTACTCCGTAAATTACTTATATACTTTTGTATAGCGTTGTATAATAATAATAAACTAGCAGGTTGTTAAATTTATGTTCTGTGAACTTCATCGAAAGCAAGTCTGACGTATATTTTTTCCTCGAACGAAAATAAATACAGGAAAAAAATATATATATAACTAAACACGAAGTTTTCTAATAAGCATCCGAACCGATCGTACCGAGATAAATTGTATCTGGAATTGCCATTTGTCCGTCTAGAATCTCGTCGTCGGGTTCGATTGAGCTATTTCTCTTGCGACATGACGTATTTTCCGTTTCGTCGCGGTTAACAAAGCTGTTGTTTTCATGTTATTGTGTCTCAGAATTACGATTCGTTCCGATTATTATCATAGAGATAGTCTCAATAAATTTCGAGTCTAGTAATATAAATCTTATAATTTATAATTATAATCTTATAATTATAATTTTTATACCGAAAAATGATCTTAAAAAACATTGGGATAAAAATCTCCATATAAAAAGTAAGTTAGACGAATTGACGTTCGCTTGTTCACTTGTTATTTTATTTTAATACATTGTCCTTCTGTAAAGGGAAGATTTGTGTATTCGTTTTGGTTAATACAATCCCCATAAAACCGGGGCGGGATGCTAGTATATAATAATACCAGCATGTAAGAGCCCCCACTGCTGGGCGACCGGCCTCTTAATAACCGGTCGTCAAATTAATGATTTTAAATCACGGGAAATACATGTACAATTCCATGTTTTTCACGTGCCATGTTCTAGAAAATTATCTCTCAGATTCAGGTTTTCTAATGATGTTTTTAATAAGATATGAAAGTACGAACACCAAATGGATATTCCGAAGGTCAAATCTGAAGATTACTCGTTTATTATTTGAGAGTAAATAAATCCATTGATTGCGAACTGCGTTACATGAAAGCGAGTCACTATAACTATTTTTTTACAATGCGTGGTCGGTATTGCTACTATGCTATTCCTCTATTTCGTATTCGTTATTTTGGAGTCTGATAACATTTCTATTGATAATCTAGGTGATGAAGACAATTACGGAGTGGGTAAGTTGGAATCGATCAAAATCCTTACTAATATGACCAAGGCGAATATGAGTTTCTTTGTTACTCTTTACACTAGGGGATCAAAGGATCCGAAAAGAGGACTCTTTTATCTACAATAACGCGGGCGAAGCCACGAGTAGAAGCTAGTTATATTATAATGTTGAAAAGGTACCTAGTTTATGTATTTTACAAATGTTACTTCGTCCCTCAAAATACAAATACTAATGAAATATTTCTGAAAAGGGGAAAAGGAGTAAGTGTGATTTACAAAGAAATATATATTGTTTTTTTGTGTTTGTACATAACAATACCATGTCATAAGCACAGTTTATACCTAACCGTAACTTGGCAAACAATATCATCATCAGTTACTCAACTTGACAGTTCGTTCGCCAGATATCAGTCATTTTGTGTATACAATTGTGATGTTCTGACGAAAATATATCTTATAAATATGTTCTTGTAATGAAAAAACAAAAATTTCGTTTTTTGTACCTACTCCTTGCAGATATTTTGTATATGTGTACTTGATTTTTTACTGATAAAAAATTAGAACAAGGACTGTATACCACTAAATTACTTATTTTCCTAACCTTTTGCTCGCAGCTTCGAATAAGTTCAATTCAAATAAGATTTACTTTAAACACCTTAAAACGTAGTACTTACAGAAAACTGATCGATTTGATTGAAAATTGGTATTTATTCAAACATATCATTACCTCAATGCTGTAGAAAGTATGCATGAAATAACTAAACTAAAAATAGCAGCCTCAGACGAACTCAAATAGATCAATTCAAATAGAACAACTCAAAAGAAATCCCATGAAAATTCTTCACAACGCGATGGCGGTTCGAACAAGGTTTGACTTTCCTCTAGATGTCGAAACTCACGCAATAGTCTTATTGCGCCGAAATGATATTAATATCCATTGTGTGGGCAGTCATAAAATTATGCCCACTGCTCTGTACCACAAAACCACAATTCGCGTTTAAAAACAGTTTCATACGATGCGCTGTAGAGATGTGGGACGTTTATCTAAATCCTTCTTACTTCACTCAGCCTTCGCTTGAGTCCATCAACCCTCATATTATATTCCTTAATGACGTCATTTAGCTTTCCTTGAGTGTTTCGTTGAGTTTTATTCCTGAACGGAACAGGTCAAGGCTTTTATTACGATGTGCACTGAGTGGCTTAAGTAAAACGTATCCTATAAATACTAATATTTAAGTGTGCTTATATCTTTTTATTTATTATCATTACATAGTATAAAACAAAGTCCCCTACCGCGTCTGTCTGTCTGTCTGTTCGCGATAAACTCAAAAACTACTGAACGGATCTTTATGGGGCTTTCACCAGTGAATAAAGTGATTCACGAGGAACGTTTTGGTATATAATTTGTTCAGGTTTTTTTTTATAATCAGGGCGGGACAACGTCTGCCGGGCCCGCTAGTTCGTATTATATAAGTATTTTAAAAAATCATACTCTTATAATATGGTATTAATATGAATAAAGGAATCGAGAGTATTACTTGTTCCATTAATATCCTGTCTGTATCGAGATAGATCAGGCAAATATTAATAACTAACCAATTTATCGCGAAGCGGAGTTTTATAAATAGGTATTGATACTACAACAGATATCATCGAAACTTTATGTATAAGTAATTGATATCGAAGTCGTGATGTTCTAATTATGTATTTCAATTTATAAATAAATCCGTTCTGAGTATTTGTAGGTGCGATACAGATAATACGATATAAGGATATTACACGAAATGTTATTTTTTGTTGCGTGACGAAACGATTGCACTCCCTCTGATAGCAAGCGTAGTGTAACCCAAAAATGAACTTCGCCCATCGAGAGATTTCTATCGGTAGTCGTAGCTGTCATGCCGCCCTGCAAGGCGTTCAACAACTGGATAGATATTAGATATAGGATCGATGTAGGATATAGACTTGCCGAATCGAAATTGCGACAAACTAAAAGACAGAACTAAAGGAAGCGTCTGTTACAGGGACACGCCTATCTTGATTAATTATTAGCTATACATTAGTAGAACGTGATAGGCCATAGCATGCAACAATGGCTTTTTACACCTGGTGGATGATGGATGTAGTCAGACGCAACTGTAACAAGAAAACAAGACAGAGAAAATATATCCTAATTCTTTATTAATAACTATTTTTATGAACACTATAATCGATTTATATAACGTTCGACTTCATTATAAGTGAAAAGATATCAATATCAGTTATATTTTCAGAGTTCCCTTTCGTTACACATCAAATCATTTATTGAATACAATTTTCCTCCGTCTATAACAATTTTCTCAATTTATTTTGGTTCAATAAGAAATCCACTGATCCTTATACGTAAACACATGACTTACTGAGTAAATGCTATGTTAAATAGTGCCACTTCTCTATTATGTAGTATATTTTTGAAACTAACTGTAATTATATTTGCACCATTTCGTATTTTAAGTAGCGCAAACAAATAACTATATGGAATCTGTATCTAGGAAATCGTGATGGTCGAATGCTTTGACTGGAGGAATGTCAGAATAGCAACGAGTAAGCGAAGGAACGAGCAACGAAATCGCGTACATTATCTCATTTAAATTGGTGAAACTATCGGGTGACGGTGACGGGAAACATCGTGAGGAAACCTAAACCTGAGAAATATTCTCCGATGGTTCTAAAACCGTTGTATGTGGGTATAGATTTCACGGACTTTGAAATCGCCAATACGTCGTAGGCTGGCGGTATGATTATGCTATGGGCATTCCTTTGGGAAGAAGCCTATAGTCCTGCATAGGGCTTCTTACCGACTGATTTCGGTGAACAATTTGTAATAGTCTTACTTCTGGGAAAAAGGACTTTTATCGAGGGAAGACAGATAAACTCACCACATCAGGCCAGGATGAATCGGTAATTTAAAAAAAAGTTGAGGCAGTCATAAAGATTGCCGACAGAAGTGAAAACTCAAAACTTTGAAGTAAATGTGTTCTCCTTTGAATTTTCGTATTAATTATAGTGTGAATGACAATATTTAAATTTCAGAATTTGTTTATTGTTGAAATTATTAACATCAGTGTGGTTTTCATATCAATTGCCACTCAGAGCAATAATTGTATATATTTTTATAAAATCTATTAATCAATTAAACGTTTGATGAGCTGCATTATCCGATACGAAATATATATAAGAGTTGTTGAGGTATGTATGCTTGGTACACATATATGTTTCAACAACTCATATATGTATGAATAGTTAGCTTAGATTAGTTTAGCTCAGATAGGTCGCGAATTGCATGTATCAGGCAACAGCCCAAGCCGAGGTGTGCCGTGCACCCTTAAGCTAGTTGTCAAATAAAATCGGCTGAGTGCCTTAAGCGCTCACCTTAGTAGTCCGGTGAAGTTGTTAAGACCTTGCTAGGTCAGTAGCGTAGTCAGTTCGGGGGAAAAAAATATGATGAGCTGTAAAATATCAAAATTACATGTACACAGGCCACTATACTACGCGTCGCTTGTCTGAC
The DNA here is from genome assembly GCA_036509395.1 of Antheraea yamamai. Classification (NCBI taxonomy): domain Eukaryota; kingdom Metazoa; phylum Arthropoda; class Insecta; order Lepidoptera; family Saturniidae; genus Antheraea; species Antheraea yamamai. The sequence goes on from AP028426.1 coordinate 6,092,991, forward strand.
GCAAGCGAGACAAGCGCATTACGGCCGGTTATGCTTACGCTCACCTGCCAAAAATTGTGCTCTACGCGCCTAAGGAAGTTTTCACTTCAATAATTTTACAGCTCACAATGTTTTCCTTCAGCAACAGCTGATACTGTTTCCAATTAGAATTACTAACTGTACGCGAATTCCTTTATAAATCGATGTTCTACCCTCCGCACATGAAGTCGATATTTTATCGTTCAAACACAACCACCACACGATTTTAAGTATTATGTCACGTAAATTTAAATACATCATATTCGAATGTAACCTTTCTTTTCAAAACATTAATTCAATAATAATATTTTTTACACTTTATTCTAAGGTAAAAATGAAAAAGTTTTGTGTTCCCTTGTCAAGCTCGGGAATAATTTTCGACATTTCCATTTAATTAAGAATACACACCTGTGTCATACTTTATAAGAGAAAGAATATTATGTTTTTCACACCCATACCTATTGAAATTTTATCAATAAAATAGTAAGTAAGTAAATTCTTTATTCAGGTTGTATAGTTATTAAATTATGATGTCTTGTGTTTTTGCGACATTATTATATTTTGAATGAATATAAAAAAACATTTGTCGAAGTGATCATATACCATTTGAGGTTGAACTTTAACATTGAATAACTTTTAAACGAGTCGGTTTAGCGAAAAACCGTACCATACCGTTTTTGATGAGTTATTCAGTTAGAATATATAGTTCTACAATGTATATTTCGTTAGATATGTAATATAATTCAAAATAAAAAATCTATCCCGTGTTCTTCAAATGGGAAATCAAGAATCACGGTACCTCTTAAAATTAATATTAAATGCTCCAATTTTACCAGATTTTTTTTCATCTTCTCAAATGATATTTTCATGGTAACTAAAGAAAAACAATGGTTTCTTTTTTGACCGCTCTATCACATATCCTATTTTTTTTTCTATAGAAGATAGGCAGTAATGTTAAAACTTGGAAGAGGAAAATTTAAAACGAATGAAATGGTTAAGTGGTAAGTATATGATAAGAAAAATTGAGTGTCGCAATTAAATCAGATAACGGTTCCCATGAATCAAAACTCACTCACGAGCCTTATATAGTTTATACGTTTTCTATGATATGAAAATGCCGGTAATTTAAGAAGGCACGTTTATCTATATAAAAATCTGATCGATTATGTTTATTCAAAGTATTATTTTGTATGCTCTAAATATAATACTCGATGCCGCATTATAATCGTCGAGTTTGAAAGCCATAGCCACAGTCGAAAACCCTCTTGATGGATCGCTTTCTTCGCTGAACGAACGATAGCAATGTTCACGACTTTATTCATGGGATATTCTTTTATTCGTGTAAAGAGCGACGTGTATTTCCGCGTGAATTGCGCATTTTCGAGAACCTTCCATCTTCGTTTACGAATTTCGAACTCATATTTCGAAGATACAAAATCTTTTCAATAGAACATTTCCTGTTATTGTTAACTTGTGAATATCATGTTTCGGTATAATAATGAGTAATTGTATTCTTCGAATATTTCCAATTTCTGCTTATATTTGGTAATTTAAAAAATCGTGATGGATGAATGATTAAAAACATTTTATTTCATTGTACAGTCTTCAATCGTATTGTTGTTATTGTTACCGGCCAAATCCGATTGTAGGACAATCTAGTTTTTCCTAGGCCAAACCAGTTCATCTTTAAATGGATAGAAAAAACTAGTTTAACCTAGGCTGAACTGATTTAGCCTTAATATGAATAAGTACAATTTTGGATAAACTTAAATATATTTTTATATAGATATATAAAAAGATATTGTTTTTGTTCGTTTCCTTTTGTTATAAAGGTATATTTTATGTTATGGAATATTGCAAACAATACATTACATTACAGCGATCGCGATTCATTTGCTGTTTGAATTTTGAAGATTGAAGAATTTTATTCCATATCTCCAAAGATCTTCATCAGATCCTAATGTTTTATGTACTAAAACAATCCTTGAAAAATAAGCAACAATGAAGGCCAAATCCAAATGCGATTAGTTGTTTCTGAGTGAAACGGTGACAATACGTATATACCTACTACCTACGGGTCGAATAAAGAACCTCTTTTTTTGAAGTCGGTTATAATAGTAATAATAAAGCACTGACAAATTACAAAATCAATAAAACGAGTATAGAAGTTAATAGTACATAATACATTCGTCTGTTTAGCGTTGATAGAGACATAGTTATTACTAAAGAAAGGGCCCAGAGCCTAAACTGTAAATCTGTTTATCTTTACGTCGTAAATAAATACCAAGTTTCTCTAATCCAGCTTCGTCTGTAATAGATTTAGTTTACAACTCTATTGTGTCGCAGCTGTTATATAATAAACAGTTCAGACCCTTTGAAATCATAAATTGCGTTTAAGGGTTTTGAATACTAAATATAAATGGGTTGGATTTTAGTACTTCGCACGGCAAATCTTATCTAAAGGAGGATGACAAACGATATATTGGTTGCCTTGAATTGTGATGTGATGATATGAGACACTATGACTGGTTTTGTGAAGCGAAGAGTTACTGGCTTGGTTTTGAAGCGATAGTGGCTTAGGGGTGTAGCGGTTTTAGACTCCGCGTCGATCGACCTAGGTTCGAATCCATGTAATGAACTGGAGTTTTGAGGAAAATCGTGGTATAAAGGATAAAATCGTGAGGACATCAAAACATAATGTTAGGCCTTCTAATGCCTACCTGATGAGCTTCCATCTTGAAGTTGAAAATCTGCCGCTAAACCTATAGATATATTGTAACAACTACCACTGAGAGCCAATCTTAATAGGCTTTATCGCCACTTAATATGAGATGACAGTTAAGATATATAAAGTATACAAAAACGACACCATTATGGTGACAGCGATTCGATCATTCATTAGCGTCCCACATACCACCCTGTTCGTACCATTTTGTCCTATGTATTTAATTTTGTTTATGTATAAATGAACGTTGATATATAAATTAGAGATCGGAATTGCAAATTGGAGATTGATGAACTCGAATCTTATGTATTTAAAGTGTTCAATCTATTATAACTTGTTATTAGTGATCCTGCAGCAAGTCAATTTATGTATTTTGCAACCGATCGTTATGAAAATTGATATGTCGTAGGTAGGTGAACCATTGTTCACAATGTGTAATATTCTCTTATAGGCTGTATACACAATATCCATTGTGCTATCATTCAAATATTTATTTAAAAAAAGACTTAGTAATTACAACGAGTCATTGCACTTTGCTCCGGAATAGTAACCTATTACAACTAGTTTCAGTACTGTGTCTTTTAAATTTGTACATCATAAGTAAGTGTAAATACGGTTAAGTGTGTAATTCAAAATCATTTAATGACTAAGTAAGAGAATTTATTAACGTGATTATCTATTCGTTACTAAATCCAACATATTATCTAATATAAACTAGGTAGGATGTTCATTGTGATCAGGGCTGTTCAATTCCGTTCATAAAGCGAAAGAGAGCTGTCAAAACAGCACGGCACGAAAACAAAGAACTTCTGTCTCCGCCATGCGCCAGCCAGCCATTACAGCACATGTTCACAGAGTTCTACTTCTCCATTCATATCTTCAGAATAGATTAATTTCATATATTTATTAATTTTTCATATTGAAATATATGGATTTGAGACTGAACGTATCAACAACAACATCGCCCATGGAACTGGTAAAACACCCGTGTCGCAGTCACATGCTCACAATTTAATCATTTCGTTCATAGGTTATATAGTATGTATACTTATAAAGGTTATACATCTACTCGCGCGAATACAATGACACAAACTGCGTTAGTTCCTGCTAATGGTAGATGAAAAGTTTGCCAGTTAAGTAAACGACTACCTATACGTGGGACACTCAAGGGTATTTTTTGAAGAAAATCTGAAGATTGTAGGAAGCCGTGTATTAAGTCGTATATAAACGTTACATCAGCCACCTTTCTACGGGTCCGTAATGGTTTCATTTTATAAAGTTTTTCATTTTATATGTAACAAAGAAGCTTTAGTAACATGATTTGCGGGGTGGTAGGGTGTCTGTACCCGACTGGATCGCGACCACCGTACACCAGGTGGAACACCCGCCATAGTGGCACGTTTGGGCGTGTCGCGTTCCGGGGGGGGGGGGGGCTGTCCCTGACTGGGTCGCTTTCAGGCCGGCATGACAGCGGCGACCGGCGATGGATAGTATTTTTTGGATTGTACTGTGCTTACCATCAGGCACAGTACAGTCACTTTGCCGAGCTACAATAAAAAAAAAAAAAAGAAAATAAAATATAATCATAAGAAAAAGCTTACCGAAACGGGGGTAAAGCTATTATTCAATAATATATCGTATATTAATTGATAGCTACTTCTAACATATGAGCCTATCTCGTAGATTTATTTAGCTAGAACAATGTAAAAAATATGTTCGTATTGATAGTATCTCGTGTGACGTGCCTGTAATCTCTTTCATGAAAGAATTTCGTTGTTCGTCCTCATAATTGTAGGGAGCGATGTGAACCATCTTTTGTTATTTGTAGGGACTGTGAAATGAGAAATCTGACGGACCGTGTGTAATGAAAAGGTTTTGGTACAATAATAGTTGGGGTAAACTATACAAATGTTTCTATAAAAAAATGCTTACGGTTTTCGTAGATTTCAAAGCAGTGAATTGTCTTTTCATATAAAAATGTTAAACAAAACTATTAAGGGTTTTTGGTAAGAAGATCTTAGAGTGTCAGGTAGTTAGTAGTTTTTATAAAATTATATACTCGTGTTATTTGATCTTATATTGTGCGATATTCGTAGGGGTTTTAGTGATATTTATTGAGCTTAAGATCTCCTTGAAAATTGCTAATAACGGGTCCAACATTTTGTTACAACACTAAAGTTATCGCAAGACATTTTTCTAATAGTTACAATCTTGGTAGCGGAAGTAACAATCTACATTTGTTAACATTGGTTACCAAAGTAGGGAACAGATAAAAAATATTACGCATGTCTTTTAAATCATTGTACATGACGAAATATTAAATATATATTTATAAATAAATAAAAAATGTCATAAAATTAAATGAAAATCACATAGTAGTAACTGTTTTATAATACACCCTGAGTAAATATTTAGACGCAAGCTTATGTTAAATTTGCCGTAACACGGCTTATTTATTTACTTTATTAAATAACAATATAAAAACCTATATAACGTACACTTACCTTTATGATTAAAAAAAAATAATCCTTTTCAATTTCTTTGTAATTCGATGCGAATCAATCGGGCGGTTATTCAACGTATTCATAAAAATGATCTCGAAATGAAATTAGTAGATGCCGGTTATTAAATGTTATATTATTGAACTTATACTTCTTTTGGCGCGTTAGGGAAAAATGATGAGAGTAAATTTTTACGATGCGCGTGTACACCGTCACGAAAAACTGACACCCTGAAGTTATTACGATGCGCACGCACACCGTCACGAAAAACCGATACCCTGAAGTTAGCTATAGTCAACATTTTGTTTCTTTGTATTTGTTGTTTGTATTAAAACTTTCAATTTATTAAATACCTTTTTTTCTATTGTTAGTGTCGTTTTTTCCACAAACGTAGAATAAGGCGAAAGATAAAAAATTTTAAAAGATTATAATCTTGTTACACCAAAGAAATATAACTTCTAACGCGTGTACATAAGTACACATACACTTTTTTATGTAATTTGGACATATAATTAATTTAAAACTCGAAAGTGAGATGTAAGTTAGATTTCTATTGACTAAACCAAAATACTGCTGTAAATATAATGTTATGACAAATCCGTATAAAGAATTTTCAATATGCGTCAATAAGCCGGAAGACAAATCCCTCGTTAATTATAGTCTCCGTACCTTTTTTTTTTTTTTTTTTTTTTTTCGAACTGACTACGCTATTGACCTAGCAAGGTCTTAACAGCTTCACCGGACTACTAAGGCGAGCGCTTAAGGCACTCAGCCGATTTTTGTTTGGGCAACCAGCTCAAGGGTGCACGGCACACCTCGGCTTGGCTGTTGCCTGTTCGATGCAATACGCGACCTAACTGAGCTAACCTAAGTTAAGCTACACTATTAATACATATATGAGTTGTTGAAGCATATATGTGTACCAAGCATACATATCTCAACAACTCTTACGTGTATTCTGTATCGGAAAATTTCTAAACTATTTCAGTTCGAAAAGGGAAAAAGAAAGTAAACCCTTCCACTTTTTTGTGTAAGCGTGTATGCGTGCACGTGTGTGGAGGTGATATGTGTAGTGTTGTTGCAGTGATGTAAATTTGTGTCACTGTATCGCGCGAGCAGCGGACTCAAGGGCTCCCCGCCGAGGGAACGGACCTAGGCTTGAGCCGCTGCCGAGGGGGGCCTACACTGGTGTGCGGGAGCGAAATTTACCCCCAGACCACGGCGGCGTGATCTGTGGTTACGCGGGCGTGGGCGTGAACACGCTCTGTTTTGAGAGACAGGCTGGTACTGATCGTTCGCTGACGTTATTTCCTTATCGGGAGGATCGGTAAAAATGTGACGCGGTCGTCTTTTATAACGCGGTACGTCCGGTACGGTTTTGTAGTTCGTGGCGGATACCACTAACGGGCTGGGATGATTCGCGGCTTTTTCAAAGTATCTGGTGGTGAGTGATTTTACATACGCCCAGATAGAAGGCATCTCCAGGTCCCTATGGAGATCCTCATTCCGGACGTATCGCGGAGCCCCGGTGGCTTTACGTAAAAAGCGGTTTTGAATACGCTGTAATGATAAGAAGTTAGTTTTGGACATATGCGCAAAAACGGGTGAGCTATATGTCATAATCGGACGAATACAAGTTTTGTAAAGTGTGAGCTTATGTCTTAAGGACATTTTGCTCTTGTGACAAACTAGCGGGTGTAACCGACCCAAGACCATAGCGGCCCTATTCCTGACTCTTTTCGTGTGTTGAGTAAACGTGAGGCGTCTATCCAACGTGACTCCTAGGTATTTAACCTGTTTGGCCCAGGGAATCACTGACCCGTATAGTTTAATAGGCGCGAGCCTGCGTTCGTATTTATTAGAGATCGGGTCGAAAAATATCGCGGCGCTTTTGTCGGGATTGACTTCTATACGCCATCGAGTAAACCAGGCACCGAGTGTGCCGACGGCTTTCTCGACGCGATTCCTGAGACCTACCAGATGCCATCCAGAGGCGTAGAGAACTGTATCGTCAGCATAGCAACCCACCTCCACCCCCGGGAGCTGAGGTAGGTCACTGACGAACAGATTGAAGAGCGTGGGTGCCAGAATGGACCCTTGGGGCACACCTGAGCGTATCGGGTGGGGCGAGGACATTTCACCTTCCACTCTATAGCGGAAGGACCTATCTGTGAGATAGTCGCGGATTATGCGAACTAACCTATCTGAGACACGAAATTGTATTAATTTGTGGACGAGCCCTGCATGCCAAACCTTGTCGAAGGCCTTCGCGACATCGAAGAAGACTGCTATTGTGCGTTTCGGGTTAGCATTGGTCGGATACGCGTTAGGATCCGGATCCTGATTGAACTTAGAAAAAACGTACTCCGTGAGGCGGTGCACTTGATTTGTACATGAGTGTTCAGCTCGAAATCCGAACTGCTCAGGTGGCAACAGATCTAATTCTGATATGCAAGTCTGTAGGCGGTTCAGAAGGAGCCGCTCGTACAGTTTACCTAGCGTATCTAGCAGACTGATAGGGCGATAGCTAACGGGAAGCGTTGCTTTTTTGCCGGACTTGTGAATTCCTATCACTACGGCCTTCTTCCAGACGGCTGGAAAATGACCCTGGGACATGGCCGCATTGAAGATGCAGACCAATAGAGCTATGATACGATCAGGAAGGAGCTTGAGTACCTCGTTCCTGATCCCATCGGGACCTGGGGACTTCCTAAGCTTTAACCGCTTGATGGCATCCGAGACTTCACTAAACGTGACTGGGGTTAGGGTATCCGCCGGCGGAGACGCGAGTGCTTGCTCTACCGAGGACTCGATCGATCCAATATGTGTAGGGTCAGTATTAGCTGTGTTCGGTGAACACTGTTTTTCGAGGCTCGCGGCGAGAGACTCCGCCTTATCTAAACTTTCGAACGCGGGAGGCATACCGGCGCCTCTATCGAGAGGGGGCATCGGAATAGTCACGTCTGACTTCATTCCTCTAGCTAGCTTCCAGTACGCCAGGTGGGACGGCCGGATGCTCTCCAGAAGCCTGTCCCATCTGTCGTTCCGGATTTCGGAAATACGGGCCTTAACTTGTTTACGTAGAAGACGTAGGCGATCGCGGTTCTCTGCGGACGGGTAAGTGTCGTGAGCCCGAGTCGCGGCGTTCTTTTCCGTGATCAACGCCTTCACGTCGTCCGGGAGTATAAAGCGGCGATCGTTCGCCGCTTGCACCTCTCTCGAGGTCTCCCTGACGGCGGTCTGAAGGTAGTCGACCAGGGAATCGATAGCCAGATCCGCGTCGGCTTTAGACACCAACACGTCCGGAATTCTGTCTAAAATATCTGTTGACGGGTTATCTCGGAGATACCGTTCGAGTTTCGCGTAATCGGCCACCCTCACCGACTGAGGAGTGGCGTCATCCGGACTACCTAGCTGCATTATTACCGGGCGATGGTCAGAGTCAAGTTCGTGTGCGACTCGTATGAGTTGCAACCGAAGCGTGACATTCTTTAAAATAGCTATATCTAATACTGTCGGCCGACAGTTGTCCTGATAGTGAGTGGATTCCGGAGGGGCTATGACGTCAAACTCGAGGACGTCACCTAGTTTATCGAGTATCTTCCCGTTGCGAGAAGTAGTCGGACTGTTCCAGATGACGTTTCCGCTGTTGAGGTCCCCCGCTATGATGACGGAGTCGCCTAACTGAAGTAACGCCTGCAAATCGGTTTTGAGCAACTCTCTGTTCGGCGAGAGGTACGCGGATACTAACACTACGGATGGATGACCGGTCATCCCTAATCTGCATACTGACACTTCCATATTGGATAGAACGGGCGGATCCATCGGGATACAGTAGAGCGATCGTTTATAATAAATCAATGTGCCACCCCCGCGGGTGACACGGTCATTTCGAACTATATTATAATTCGCGATCGCGGGATTTTTCATTATCGGTTTTAATAGCGTTTCCTGGACGAGGAGAACGTCTATCTGATTGTCGCGTAAAAAGTCAGCTACTAGATCGCGCTGTGCCCTAAGACTTCTCGCGTTAAAAAACGAAAGTGATAGACCGCGCGGTTTTATTCTGTTTAATGCCGCGAATTTTATTTAAATGTTAAATCAATCGCGGATCGAGAGAGGCGCTGTAACGTTTTAGCGATGCCTCTGTACTGAGCTAGCACGTCGAGCCGGCCCAACCCTGTCGCGGCCTTGATGGCCACGCGGAATGCTAAGACCTCTTCGAGGTCGTGCTCCCGGAGCAACTGGTAGACCCAGTCGATCTCGGAGAGGTCCGCAGAGTGAGCGGGAGAGGCGCGCGCCGGCGGCGCCTGTGGTGGGCGAGCCTGAGGCATAGGAGCCTCCGGCCGGGGTCGGGGGGCCCAGGGGGCCAGAGGGGCCCGCCCGGGTTGCGGCGCGCACGGCACAGAAGGTAGCCGAGCGCCATCTGCCTGAAAGTTCGGTCTAACAATTTTACCCTTGTGACGTCCGGAACCCGAGTCGGAACCGGAGTCAGGTGAACGTGCGCCGCGAGTGCGTTTAACGTGGGTGACGGTCTTAAAACCGTCGTTTTCGTGCGCGGAAGGCGCAGAGGCCGCGAATGACGCGGGGAACGCGATCGACGCGGTTTCTTCGGTCGGCACGGCGGGCGCCGCCTCATCCAGCTCCATATCGGAGCCGGTCTCCGAGCTGGAGCTCGACGCGGGAGCAGGTGCTCGATCCGCCGGATTCAGCGGCGAATCCGGCGAATCCACGGACGACTCCGAGTCGGACTCGAGAGCCGCGAACGAATTTTCTGTTTCGATTGCCGCGCGGGGCATACCTTTCATCCTATTAAAGGCCTCGAACGATTTTTCGAGATCTAAGTTCGGAAAGCGCGATAATAGATAGTCTTGAAATTCCTGTACAATATTTCGTTGGGCCATCGCGGGGCCTGAGGGGGCAGGGGGGACGCGAAACAACCTCCCTGCCTGAGGGGCAGGGGGGCACGCCTTAACGGAAACTACGGGACTATCCCGAGTCCGGACCAAGAGAGCTGTGGGCGAAGTGCAATGCCTCACAGTAAGAACCTAACTTGCCTAGGGGGAAGCCCTAACAAGCCCGAGGCCGAGAACGCAGACCGGTAAACCGGGCTACGCCCAAACAGACACTCGGGGATGGAATGAGGGGATCAGGAGGGTGGGAGGGCGACACCTGGACTTGACTAGGCGTCCTCGCCAAGGCCAAGCTACCCAGGCCCGTCTACCTTTGCCGTAGACCACGGGGCCTCCGGCGAGCGGGCAGGACGCTCCACACGCTTCGTTGCAGCACCGTCAGGTATCCACGTGTGGCCAGACGACTGGTCTTGTATCGTCGACCGGGTTCGCACCGAAAAGTGCGGTTTGCTGCGCCCTGAATGGGACGCCTACGATCGAATTATGTTGCGTGATACGAAGCGGACTGAAACGCACGGCGCTCTCACGATACGTAACAACGTAAACAATACCGCGAACGCGAAGCGAAGCGCGGCACTAAACACGAAGCACGTACAGTCTTCCCAGGAACGGCCTCACAAACACGATAACTCGCGAAAGAGATGGATCGATACGTGCGAAAGAGACAAAAAATATCGAGAGAGCGACAACGGACGCGTGTACTTCGAACGACTGTCCGATCGGAACTCCGGCCCACCGCCAGTCTCCGTACCGAGTTACTTGATTTATTTATAGAAATGATATTGTTATGGAAACGAGGTATTAATAAAAGAGAGAATAAAAGAAGGCCTCGTGGTGCGCTGAGTTATACACTGGAACGAAAGACCACTGTTGTAATCTCCGCACATGACTTGTCTTTTATGTGATGAGCATAATTGATACTTCCGTGTCCGTGTGATTTAAATATCTACATGAGATGTATTTAGTTATATAACATACGCTTAATTTTGAATTATACAGGCGTATGTGAATTTATGTTCTCCTATTTATTATCCCAGCTTTTGAGTATAAAAAATCAATGCCATCTTCTCTCCCTTATTACACGCTAAGTGAGGTCGACACAATTGATGTTATTACAAAAAAGTTAAATAAGTATTGAATACTTGCTTTAAAAGGTTTCGTATTAAATGCACCGCGGTCGCTGAATGTTCGCCATCTTGGTCTTTTGTCTCGCTTTGGTTAGGTTAGACTTGCGAAAAAGGATAACGCGAACTTGCCTTGGGCGAGCGCGGTTCATTTAATATGGTATATTCGGTTATTTAACTTTTTTGTAATACCACCGAATATGTTTTGCTCTTCCGCTGCCCTTTATTATTTGTTACGTCAGTATATTTTGAACGCATCAATTTGTGCTATTCATTCATACATACGTACTTTTATATTTATATGTATAATAACGTCTTCTAATTACACTATAATATTGTTTTTATTCAAACTGCCGGATGCTGTTGCCCTAAAGGACCATTACAGGTTCATCTAACTCGGTGGCGAATGCAGAAAGCCTTCAGTTGAAATAGCAACTATACTGCGGTAACTACAGTCCTAAGTTCATCGAACTTCGACTTGACTCGAAATTTAATCTAATATTAATTATCAATCAACTATAAGAGTACATGCATACATTTGTGTATCTTAATTTAATTGATTTGACAATTTTTACTAATTCTAACTAAACAAAAATGAATAAATAAAGGCATTTTATACTATTAGATGGATAGAAATTTGTTCGAAAGAACCAGAATATGCGGAAGGCTTTTAATTTATGCCGATACACGGGTTATTAGTCGGTAAATCTTTTGTTTTACTATGAAATCACTACATAGTATAAAACAAAGTCGCTTTCTCTGTCCCTATGTCCCTATGTATGCTTAAATCTTTAAAACTACGCAACGGATTTTGATGCGGTTTTTTTTAATAGATAGAGTGATTGAAGAGGAAGGATTTATATCTATAATAACATCCATTAAATAGTGGAGAAATACTGTTATTTTTGAGGTTTCTAATGTGATGTTGTAAATAATTACATTTTTTCCGCTTACTTTGCAACAAACGCAGGCGGGCCACGGGCAGTAGTGAATAAATCAAAACTACTGGATCGATTTTAATCATTTTTTCAGTGAATGACATAGGCTATATATTTTATACCCGTGCGAAGCCGGAACGGGCCGCTAGTGAAAAATATAATAATACTAAGCGCTATAACATAAATAAATAAAAAACTATTTTATTAAGAAACTTTCTCAGCATGACCGAGTATTTTGTAAATGTAATTTGCGCCAAACTAAAAGCCGTTCAATGGACCGCGTTGATTCCAATTTGTGCGAGAGTAGTTGATTATTTACAAAAACCTTCTTAATCTCGGGCAAACTTTTCCGCTCGAATGTTAGAAGTAGGAGAACCTAACTGTTTATTGAATATCTTTTTGTTCATGAAATACTAATACACATTTTCTTTCTTGTAATTAGTGGATTTTCATATAGCACAAAAACGGTCACCGTTCTTGGATTTATATATTTTATTAAATACAAATTATAGACTTATTACATATACCTATACGTAGATTAAAAGTGTCTATCTTGTTGATAATAATCTTCGAAATGGATGAACATATGTTGACCAGACTTTCACTGACAGATTTTACAAGGATTTCTTTAATCTTTAGTAACGTTTCCATCACAAATATCTGTGGTCGCACTGCTGCCTTCCGATCTGTAGAATGGAGTTGAATCAGTGAAACACGTGGCGTTGTAATTAAACCTTAGAGGTTATAACACTTTGCGACCTTATTCAGGTAAAAACCTGTTTGGGGTTACTTATGATGACCAAAGAGTTCACTATAGAACAAATATAGCGGAGATTGTATTATAGTATATACTAATACCCCAAGAAAATTTTTATACCCCTTTTAAGCACACTTAGGACTGTGAGATATTGCTTGATAGTTCAAAGTTCATATGGAGAAGGAAAGCAGAAAAAAAAATGGGTGTGTGTATGTACCAACAATGTTTTTGGAATTCGCGAACATTTACTAATCTTACTTGATAACACTATCGGCTGACGGGGAAAGAAAAAATCGTGAGGAAACCTGAACTTGAGAAATGTTCTTGTATAACTGTATCTGGGAAATAATAACACTGGATTTCTTCTCGGAGTTTGAAATCGCCAATATGTCGTGGGCTAGCGTGGTGATTACGCCCATACCTTTCTTCGGGAAGAGGCCTATGATCCTGCAGTGGATCCCTTATAGGTTGATAATGATAGTATACGTTTTAGAAGTATATTAGAATAAATAAAATTGTTGATTGCGTTTAGATATAATGATTTGTATTTCATTTAATCCTTTCGCAGAGAAATCCACTCCAACAGGGAGTTTATTTCGATAATCTATAAAAAATAACTCTCAAAGTGAAATAAAAATTGCGGTGGATTTAGATCTGTCAGGATCGGTACGTTAGTATGTTATTAAAAAGCCGCGAAGAGATTGCCTTTACGAAATTTAATATAAAGAAGCGGAGATAAAACAGTTCAGTGCGTTTTCTGCTCTGTTTGGCAAACGATTTTCTTTTTTTTGTTTAGTAACAATTGAAGGACTTTAGTGTTATCAATAAAAAATTTTGGAAATAGTTATTTTTCTCTATACAATCGACAGGTTGAAGCCTGTATTTGCTCCCATTCATCATACTTCAGGCTTTTTACGTCTACAATCTTAATTATTTGGCTATGAAACGTGAATAATATTAAAATTTAATAAAGTTTTGACTTATGGTCACTAGTATCCAGTAATTTATAGTAAAGATTTTCAGTATCTTTCCAACGTAAAGATATGATTATTTAACGTTGAATTTGATGACCACTAGACCTAATTAATTAGTTAAACTTGTTCATATGAAGTTATTTTCGATATTTGCTATAGTATTGTGTGTCGTAGAAGTAAGAAAAACTTTTGCAAAGGGTCGATCACGAATATGAGTTGTTTATTTAAAATGCTGACATCGAAACCGTACAAACGAAACACTAATTATAACGAGACAAGTAGGCTCATAAAAAAAAGGAAATCGTAAGCATATACAGTGTGTTTCGTAAATAAAACGCTTGCTACCGTTCAACAAACGTGGCCTATAAAGTTGTCTAGTTACGGGTTACTTGTTACGGCTGCATCCCAATTGACCTGCGCGTTGGTAAATACCGACAATTTTGTTACTTGTTCATGTGTTATATAGCTGAAATAATTTTTCATTTTATATAATATTAAAAGTATAAATTTAAGTTTCAAGTATGATTTGAAACATGTCAGTAATATATTTTTACTAAATACATGATAGAAACGAAGACGACTGGAGCCGCGTTAACCGGATTCTACGTCACCGACCCGAGCGTGGCGGTTTACTTTCATTCGATGTTTAGTGCTTATTTTGCGTTTTTACTTCAATAGCACCTAATATATTTTTGAAAACAAACGTAAAAGTCTATACGTTTCTAAATATAGCTTAAATTAAAATATTGCAGAATGAAACTTACAGTCTCTTGTCTGGACACTCTGGGTATAGTGTAGTGCACTGACAGTTAGCGTTATTGTTGTACCCGACCAGACAACTAAGCTCGGCTAAAACAAACAGTTACTAAGGGCTAGGCTTTATCGTTTAATATTTAAATGTAAAACAAACACGACAACCGTGAGTGATACGAATATATATTACACCATAAATGTCACATCAATAGCGACCAAAACTATTTGAACCGTGACAATAACCACCCTCGCTTACTATATAAGTTAAAGAAAGTGTTTTATAAAACTTGTCACGTCCATAGTCTTAAGTTGTTTGATGCTGATAACTTCCTTCCTAGCAGATCGGTTTATGTTTTACATTTTTTTTTCGCTTCGAGGTCAATTTCAAGTTATCTTCAATACTAGAGACATAATTGATAATACGGTAATATGTAGTTTGAGTAATTAATAATTATAGGTTACGGGTACATGGCAATTTTGTCCGACCACGATATACCAGTTGTAGGTAATACTAACTGTAGTAGATTTTTTATTGTAGTACAGTAAAGTGACTGCACTGTACCTGATGCTGAGCATAGTACAATCCAAAAACAATGGCGACTACTGAGAGATGCGTTATCCCTCACCGGTCGCCGCTGTCATGCCGGCCTGCGTAAATGTCTCTTCACGTTACCCTTGAAGGACCCCATGTGTCCCCAGTTTTATTAACGTGGGGAAATCCATTACGTACACCCACCCTCACGGGGGAGAAAATGGGTTATGTCCGACTCGCACGGACTAAAACCCCACGGTGTACCTGCCGCCACATGCTAGGGGCGGCCAGGGATCGGTCCTGCTATCATCTGAGAACCGGCAGTCTGGTGAAATATAGCCGCCAGGCTCCGTCCTAATAGGGAGACAAACTGGGAACACCGCCAGCCGTTTCCACTCGTTAGCCGAACCTGAGCCACAGTAGTGCCCGTAGTCGTGTCGACGTATATTCGACGGAATGATCGGATGTGATAAATCCGTCAGTCTGTTTCTTGGTTTGTCGCGGTTTTGGAGTCCACCTGTATATATTATATCTACCAAAAGATACACAGGCGAAGACAACATGAACGACTGCAGATGAACTGTACATCTCTCTGTGACGACCATTATTTTTGGACTGTACTGTACTTACAATACAGTCACTTCATCATACTGCAAAATCTATATTAATAAAACAATTGCCGAATGTATGTAAGCGCATCATTTCAGAACGGCTGCACCTATTTAGCTAATATTTTATTTCGATTTGTGTGTAATCAGAACAAGGTTTTTATGAAAGAAAATATTTGAAAAGTGAACAATTTGGGTTAGATATATTCATATAAAACAGGAGTGAGTCAGACAAATGACAGGGATATTTTTAAAAATATTGATCGAATTGACAGATTGACGTTTAATTTTCAGTTGTCATTTAATTTTTACATGGTCCTACTGCAAAGGGACGATTTATTCTTATGTTTTTTCTTAATACACTCATCAAAAAAGTCTAAGCAACATGTACTAATTTAAATTTTAGGATGGTTCTTCACATTATGACGTTGTATTTTATTTTTAAAATAATATCTTTAGGGTTCTATGATGTAAAAATAACAGCTGTTGTCTTTATAAGTTCTTTTAATAACAGAAATGAACAATATTAGAATATACTGTAGTAACTAAGATACATAAGAAACTAAACTTTTTTCTTACAAAATGAAATTTCTAAAGAAACTGTATTTATTGTGAAAGAATAGAACAATTTAATACAAAGTATGGGCTCCTCTGCTATTCAGAACTTGTCGGCAACGATTATTCATTGAATTAATGAGACTGTTTATGTCATCTTGCGGTATTCGCTCCCAATGGAATTGTAGCAAATCCTTCAGCTGTTGGGTTGTTGTCGCTCCGTCCAAGTCCTTCGAAACACGTCTCTGGAGCATGTCCCATGCGTGCTCGATGGGGTTGAGATCTGGCGATTGTGCAGGCCAGGGCAATACACGGATGTTCTCCGTTGCAAAGTATTCACTGGTTCGCCGAGCTGTATGTGAACGCGCATTGTCATGCATTAACCTAAAATCGGAGCCAAAGGTTTGTGCAAATGGGTAGACATAAGGTCTGAGAATATCCTCAATGTAATATTCAGCATTCATGTTTCTATTTACAAAAACGAGCTCAGTTCGCCTGTTCTTCATAATACCCGCCCATAACATAACTGTTGAGCCGCTGTATGGATGAACTTCCTGAACGCACCTGAGCCTTTCAGTATTTCCGGGCCGACGATACACTCGCACCCTTCTTGTATCAGGCTTAAACCCGAATCGCGACTCATCGGAAAACATAATTTTATCCCATTGTTCCTAAGTCCATGTTATGCGTTCTCTACACCATTCATATCGACGAGCGCGATTCCCGTGACGTATCGGTGGGCATCTGATTGGGCGTCGAGCTCGTAGGCCGTACTCATGCAGTCGATTTCGCACAGTTTGAGGACTTACATCAACACCACTTGAAATTTGTAGCCTCAAACTTATCTCTCGAGCGGTTAATATCGGCTGGCGTCTTGCAGTCAGTTGTATGTACCGGTCTTGCCGAGTGGTTGTACTCCTTTTACGGCCTGGATGCTGTTCAGCGGGTTCTCCTGTATTATTGTAGCGCTGCCAAAGACGACAAATAACACTTCTATGAATGCCAAAATGTTGAGATACCTGAGATTGATTACTTCCCGCTTGCAACATCCCTACAGCTCTTTGCATTTCATCTGCCATCAAATGACGTCGCTTCATGACGTAAAGAATATCTAACAATTCAATTTTGTCGCTAACTTTATTTAAATGGTTGGTAAAATTATAAAATCAAGACTAAACGTAGCAATTAAAACGCACTTAATTTCAAACAAATTCGCAGTCATTTCAATTTTATGAAAAAACAAAACATAATCAAATTTTTTTTTACAACCAGCCAGTATGTCATCAATAACAAAAAAGTTTACTTACCTACGCACTTTGTTTGAGTAAATACTTAGAAATTAATTAATATAAATGGTAAAATTTGTAATATCACGCATGTTGCTTAGACTTTTTTGATGTGTGTATGTCCATGCGAAGTTTAGCAGCTTGCTATATGTTACATCAAGTTACAACAACAAGAACACAATAATACACCTAATAAAGTTATTTGCTACTGCCCCTGATATTACCTATCGAGTTCACTTAAAATAAAATACAATGCTACTGAGAAAAACTTATGTCGTATATATTTTAGTTCGCAAGACAGATACTCGTAAAAGTTCGCAATCCGCAAGGCAACATCTTGGCCTTCGATATTCTGTCGATATCACAAAAACAAATCGCGTTTCCAATAATTACTTCATCTTTGGACGTTAACATTAGAAACAATTTATTTTTCCAAACAACGGGCTTCCCGAGGGTCTGTCTGAAGCTCGTTACGTCGAAAAATAATTGAATTTTTTCTCGAACAAATGACCTCTGGTTCTCGTTATAAATAAGTAATGATGGTTAGCGACTTTGCTCGAGATATAATACCATTAACTTTGTTAGCTTTATGTCTTCATTTAGTAGTTGTATTTTCTTATAAATATTGAAACCTTATTTTTATACACTAGAGTATCTTGTTGTGATATTTATTTTGAAGCATAAAAGATATCAAATAAGTATCATAAAAAAATATACTCTTTTTTTTGGCTGTATGGCGACTACAGGTCCTGCAGGAAAGCATTCCAGGTCGCCATCAGCCGGGCGAAAGAGGAGGCATGGGAGGAGATGCTTCGAGAGAGAAGGATCCGTGGGGGCGCCCGTACCGGGTGGCCCGGAAGAAATTCCGTGGCCGGGCGCACCAGGTGACGGAGACCCTCGAGCCATAGGTAGTGGCGAGGGTCGTAGGAGAATTGTCCCTCGATCCTCCGATGCTGCCACCCCCTCCCATGCCACCGCCTAGAACGGTAGTTGAGGAGGTGGATGACGGCCCTCCCCCAGTAACGGAGGAGGAGATGGGGAGGTCTGTGGAGCACCTCCTCAAGAAAGGGAGAGCACTCGGTCCTGATGGGGTCCCGGGCCAGGTGCCGGTCATAGCGTTGGGACATCCCGGAGAGTGGCTTCAGAAACTGTTTAACAACAACAACCGCTCAATTATACTTAACCTGTGGCCTGCGGGTGACTGTCGGGTCTTTGTAGTTGGCCCATCCGATTATATTTTATTTTTAATTATCATCATCAGAAAAACTTTGAGCAGGCTGAGTAAATTAAATAGATCCCAGTTAACTCGACCGCAATGTGTTCCTTGTTACATAAAGGTTATAAACATTAATACGTTGTTAATTTGAAATTAAGTCTTTTATTTAATACCTAAATATTTGTAGTTTGCGGCCCGCCACACCATGAGTGAAACGTGTTCGTGGCCCGTTTAAAAAAAAGGTTGAGTACCATTGCTCTAGCTGATGTCAAACTTATTAAACTATCCGTATAGTTTTTCATCTTGAAATAACATCTGTATACACCTAAACTTGAAGAAGTTATATATGAATATTTCAATAGAGTTTAATCTGTGAGAAAAATAGACGATGCGAGAAATATGATACCACGGGTGTCGTAAAAAAAGATAATAGATAATATTATTTTTCTCCAGTCGCTGCTAGAGACTTAAAGTACCATATAGATGCGACTTTATGC
Organism: Antheraea yamamai; assembly: GCA_036509395.1. Lineage (NCBI taxonomy): Eukaryota > Metazoa > Arthropoda > Insecta > Lepidoptera > Saturniidae > Antheraea > Antheraea yamamai. The sequence continues at coordinate 6,112,388 of AP028426.1, forward strand.
GAGTCGCTACTCATTCAACTCACAGTCTAAATGTTTTTTGTCTGGATAAAATATATGAAACTACAATATTACTTCAAAAAACTTATCTCATAAGTACCTCTCGAACACTTCTATCCTCACGCTTGATCGTTTTTAAAAAGTTTAATAAATTTAACAAAAGCTTACGGATAGTAAACGAAATTTCTATTTGAAAGTTTTATTTCTCAAGTTTTTGTTATTATTTCTGAGTTAATTAATGTTTTATTTTACTGAATTGTCTCGGTGTTTTATTATGTCTTACAAAAGATGTTAAATTTATAACCTTTATTGGAAGAAATAACCATTTGTTTTGTTTTGTAAAATATAACCTAAAAAGTTATGCTATTATGGAATGTCAATAAGAGTTAGATAATCTTTCAGCAAACGTTATCCAGTCTCCTTCTGTTTAATATGATATTCAATATTTAAAAATACTGTATCTTATTTAGTGTCAGATTTCAGATGTGATTATTATTAATACTTATGTCGTCTCTTCCTGAGTTAATTTAACGTCTTCCTATAACTACTTACGTATTCTAAGAATTAATTGTTATTCCATAATTCCATTCGTTCATTAATTCAGACAACATACGTACTCCGCTGAACTTAGGCCCTCCCCAAAGATCACTTTTCAAGATCTTTGTTAGCTCACCTTGTGAAGAGTCTGTCCTATCCGCGTCTTGTAGTGCTAGGTTAATACTTGAAAATTTTTCGCATCCCTCGGTCATCCGCTCTACGAACAAAGTGTCCGAATCGTTGCTACTTAAATCTAGCTACTCGCAGTGCTCTGTCCATGAGTTCTCAGTAGATTACATTAAATAAACTATTATTATTGATCGACAATTCCGCCACTGCAGCGGCACCGACTCAAAACACTAATATGTTAAAATGTTGAACGGGAACCTCTGATATTTCTCATTCTATTATATTTAACATTATGCCCGCAATGACTTAATTAATTTTTCTGTACAAAATATATTTACCTTTTTCGTTGGCATTTTAATAACAAGGAAAAATTAAAAGCGTCGTCTTAATTATTAAGAGAAAATCACGTTTGTAGCCGTTTTATATTAAAAAAGCCAGTTTTATTTAGATAAATTTCTATACTTAATTTTTTTTTAATAGAATAACGTTATGGTAATTGTAATTAATTTTCATTCCTTTAGAAATTTTTACATCGTTATGTGGTTCTTAATACCTAAGAATTGATTAATGAAGAAAATATTCTTCATTATGTATGCTCATTCTCTAATTGATATTAGAAAAACTTTTTTTTATATAATAATACAGATGTTTCAAATGTACTCCGTGTATATTAAACGTCTTCATACAATCTGTTAAAAGACTTATGCTATTTACTGGCTGGTTTTAATCTATCCCTCGAAACAGAGTACATTTTTTCTGAATAAAAGGTGCCCTATGCATCTTTCTGTACCTTTATAACGTGTATCCATAATTACGTAATAACCGAATAACTTTTCTATTATATCAAGGTTTTATAAATTACTAACTATGCCCGCGACTCCGCATGTGTTAATTATTGTATGTTACTTTTGTTATTTATTGTAATACATATTTCAGTTATAATAAAGTGAATATCATGTGGATACTTCCTTGTCTAACTACCTACATATACCAGTGTCGATAATGTTCTATTAAGCGGAATATAAGTCGATTTGTTGCAGTGCGGTTCAATAGATAGGTACAGTAAAATACATGACCTAAGAGACTACTGCATGGAAAACCACTTAGTAATGACTCCTTTATTACAAGCTTTTATTTAGCTTGCAATGTTTGTTTGTTCGTTTGTTTAGATCAAATCTTGTAAACTAAATTAAAACCAGGTCTTTTAGATATCTGCGTTGTTTATGTGTGTTTATTTCTGGTGGATCTCGTTTATCTTTTTGACTTTGGCTTTCTCATTGACTCTGGACTTGTTTGTGCGCGGGACTTGGCTTGTTTTTTTGGATTTTTGTGAATTTACTCTGTTTCTGACCTGGCTTTGTTTTTCTGGATTGTTTTCTTGCCTACCGATTGACTTGGCGCGTTGCGCGGACTCTGTTCTTTTTGCCTCATGGTTTGCTGGTGACCCTGTGGTCTCCGGTGGACCATGAGTGCTAAAAAAATTACTAAAAAACGCACGAGCGTGGCGATGGACTCCGATACGGAGGTGGAGGGACGGGCGGCTCCCAAGGTGAGCACCTCTTGCAGGGGGACTGCGAGGCGTGTCAGCCGCAACGTGGGTACTCGCGGGGTTATGGGGGAGGCCGACGGGTCGTTTGACCGGGCCTTGGCCGGCAGCCTGAGTGCGGCGGAGTCGGAGGCGGGTTCCGACATCGGTTCGGTCGTTGCCTCGGCCACTGGATCCAGAGCAGGCTCCAAGGCAGGATCTGCGGCGAGCTCCGAGGCGGAGGCCGACCCTATAGACACCGACGACTTGGATGTCTATACCCTGAGGACGTTGGCGGAGGTTAAGGTGACGGCCATCCTGGAGACCGTGAAGAAGTCACGGAATATTTCGGGGCCTTGCATTAAGGCGTTGAAGGGCGCAGCCAAGACCCTGCGGGAGGTGGTGGAGGCGCTTGCTGACCGCACGGAGTCGGCGGAAGTAAAGAAGCTGCAGAGGGACACCAAGAACCTCCGCCGCCAGATCGAGGACCTTAAGGCGGAGGTTCTGGCGTGGAAGCAGGAGGCGAACGCCAAAAGGCAGATGCCCCCGCCTCCTGCTCCCGCAATGGCGCCGACGGAGCCTCCCGCACACCAGTGGGAGGAGGCCCTTGCCGGGGCTGTGTCCCGCCTAGAGCGCTCCCTCCAGACGTCGCTCAGCAACATGCTGAACGCACGTCTGGAGAGCCTGGCGAGTCGCCTCCCGCCAGAGGCTCCAGTTCGCCCCCCTCTGGCGGCGGACAAAAAGAAGGGAGGAGCCGGGGCTCCGCCCACGAGGCCGGCACCGGTGGCCCAGGCCCCGATCGCCCAACCTCTGGGCATGAGCTGGGCTGAGCTTCCTGCCTCTACTACCACGACGGAGTGGACTAAAGTAGTGGGCAGGAAGAAGAAGGCGGTCCCGGCTTCGCAGCCCAAGGCCTCCGCGGCCGCCGCGGCGCCCCCGAAAGCGCCTCCAAAGCCGCAGGCGAAGCCACCAGGGCCGAAACTGCCATCCGTCCCCCAATCGGCTGCGGTTGTTGTGACGCTGCAGGATACCGCGGCCGACAGGGGGATAGGATACAGGGAGGTCCTGGTGAAGGCGCGGGAAGCCGTGGCCCTGCCAGCCATGGGCGTCGGGGAGGTCCGGGTCCGGCAAACGGCCACGGGAGCCCGGAAAATTGAGCTCCCGGGGCAGACGAAGGAGAAGGCCGCCGAACTGGCCCGGGAGCTCAAGGTGGCGCTGGCCGACATCGCCACGGTCGTCGTACCTACAAAGAGGGCGGACATCCGGATCGTCGGGCTGGACGATTCGGTGTCCACCCTCGAGATTGAGACGGTCGTGGCGGCGAAGGCCGGCTGCAGGGTCGCCGACCTGAAGGTCGGCGAAATAAAGCGGAACTGGGGGGGCCTCGGCGCAGTCCATGTGACGCTCCCCGCGGCGGCGGCCAAGGAGCTTGTCCAGGCCGGCAAGCTCCTGGTCGGGTGGAGCGTCGTACGCGTCCACCTGCTGGACGAGAAGCCCCTACGCTGCTTTAAGTGTATGGGCTTGGGGCACACCCGCCCCACGTGCCCCTCCTCGTCCAGCAGGGGGGGATGGCTGTTACCGCTGCGGCACGGCAGGCCATAAAACGGCCGAATGTAAAGCGGAGGTGGCCCGCTGTGCCGTATGTGCTGACGCCGGGAGGCCCTCAGGGCACGTGATGGGGAGCCGAAATTGCAGGCCCCCCACCACCAAGGGTAGGGACCTCCCGGTTGTGGGCACAGGTCCAAGGGTGGTGGCCGCCAGGCAGGAGGAAGTTGCAATGGACCAATAATGGATTGGTCCATATGCAATTTCCTCCAGGCGAACCTCAACCACTGCGCCGCTGCACAGGATCTCCTCGTGCAGTCAGTGGCGGAGTGGGGTATCGGGCTCGCGGTCGCCACGGAGCCCTACTTCGTTCCCTCCCAGCCGCAGTGGGCTGGGGACCGGAATGGCTCCGTGGCGATCGTGGCGGGTCGAGGTTCGTCCCTGGCGGCAAGAGAAAGAGGGGCCGGGTTCGTGACGGCCGTCTGGGGAGAGTACGCCATTGTGGGGGCGTACTTCTCCCCTAACAAGCCCCTGCGGGAGTTCGAGGCGTACCTCTGCTCCCTGCAGGGAGCTGTCAGACGGCTGTCGCCGCTCCCCGTGGTCCTCATGGGGGATTTAAATGCTAAATCGAGGACCTGGGGCGCGGCAGTCACGGACCTGAGGGGCATGGCCGTTGAGGAGTGGGCAGCCGAGTTGGGGCTGTCCCTCCTCAATCAGGGGAGCGTCCCCACGTGCGTGCGATGGAACGGGGCGTCGGTGGTGGACGTCTCGTTCGCCACACCGTCTGTCGCACGCCGTGTCCGGGGGTGGAGAGTGCTGGAGGAGGTGGAGACCTTATCGGACCACCGATATATCAGGTTCGAGGTCTCCACCTCCCAAGCCGGGATTGGCACCCGCCCCCGGAGGGGCGCGAAGTTCCCCTGTTGGGCGATGAGCCGCTTCAAACGTGAATTAGCGGAAGAGGTGGCCATCGTCCAGGCCTGGGCCATGCCCCCCCCCACAGGGGCTGATGTCGACGCGTCAGCAGCCCGCCTCCGTGCAGCCCTCACGGAGGTTTGCGACGCGTCGATGCCGCGGAGCGTACACCGCCCAGACAAACGGGCGGTGTACTGGTGGTCGCCGGAGATCGCCGCTCTCCGAGCGGCCTGCTCCGCGGCTCGGCGGCTGTTCGGGCGCAGCCGCCGGCGCCGGCATAGGGACCCGGAGGCGGAGGCCCGGCTGTATGGCAGCTATAGGGAGTGCAGGAAGACCCTGCAGGCTGCCATCAGCCGGGCGAAAGAAGCAGCATGGGAGGAGCTGCTCCAGACGCTGGAGGGGGATCCTTGGGGGCGCCCGTACAGGATCGTACGAATGAAGTTACGATCCTGGACGCCCCCGGCGACGGAGACCCTCCGGCCGGAGGTGGTAGCGAGGGTCGTGGGAGAACTGTTCCCCGACCCTCCGATGCTATCAGCTCCTCCCATGCCTCCGCCTCGGGAGGTAGTCGAGGAAGTGCTCGACGGTCCTCCCCCTCCGATAACGGAGGAGGAGATGGGGAGGGCTGTCGAGCGCCTCCTCAACCGGCGAAGAGCGCCCGGCCCTGATGGGGTCCCGGGTCGGGTGCTCGGCCTCGCCTTGGGCCAATTCGGGGGGGTGGCTTCGGGAGCGGTTCGACCGGTGTCTTTTGGTCGGGCAGTTCCCGAAGCCCTGGAAGCTTGGGCGGCTCTGCCTCATGGCAAAGGCAGGCCGCCCTCCGGACTGCGCGTCCGCGTATCGGCCCCTCGTCCTGCTGGACGACGCCGGGAAGGTGCTGGAGAGGATTATCTCCTCCCGGGTCGTCCAGCACCTAGAGGGCGTGGGGCCGAATCTGGCGGACACGCAATATGGCTTCCGGACAGGGCGTTCCACAGTGGACGCCCTGTGCCTCCTGAAGTCGCTGTCGACAGAGGCGACCTCCCAGGGGGACAGGGTTTTGGCGGTGTCACTCGACATCGCCAACGCCTTCAACACCCTGCCGCATGGTGTCATACGGGAGGCGCTCCGATATTTCGGAGTGCCCCCGTACCTGCAGCGGGTGTTGGAGGCGTACCTCGAAGGTAGGGAGGTCGCCTATGTCGACGGCGACGGGCGGATGGTCCGACGGGCCACAAGGCGGGGGGTTCCACAGGGGTCGGCCTTGGGGCCGCTCCTGTGGAACATGGGCTACGACTGGGTGCTCCGCGGCGTGCTCCCATATGGGGCACGCCTCATATGTTACGCGGATGACACCCTAGTCGTAGCCCGGGGGGGGGAGTGGAGGGAGGTGGAGCGCCTGGCCACGATGGCCACAACCCTCGTGGTCAGGCGCATAAGGAGGTTGGGCCTCAGGGTGGCCCTCGAAAAGACCGAGGCCCTACTCTTTCATGGGCCTCGGCGAGGGCCACCACCAGGGGCCCACATAGTGGTGGAGGGCGCCCGGATCAGGGTGGGGACCCAGATGAAATATCTGGGCCTCACCCTGGACGGGCGCTGGCGGTTCGAGCCCCACTTTGCGGGGCTCGGACCGCGAATTGCTGGGGCGGCGGCGGCACTCGGCCGGTTGCTCCCCAACATAGGGGGGCCGGGCGCCGGGTGCCGCCGACTCTACATGGGAGTCGTGCGGGCGATGGCCGCCTACGGGGCACCGGTGTGGGCCGACGCCCTCGGTGCCGCCAACGTGCGCGCGCTGCGTAATGCGCAGCGCACGGTGGCACTGAGGGCGATCCGGGCGTACCGCACGGTGTCCTCGGCGGCGGCCTTTACGCTCGCCGGCTCCCTGCCCTGGGAGCTGGAGGCAGGAGTTCTCGCCGCCGTGTACGAGTTCACGGCGGCGAGGAAACGAAGGGGGGAGCCTCCGGCTCCCAGGGAGGTAGAAGCGGAGAGACGGCGTCTGCGGGAGGACGCCGTGGAAAGGTGGCAGCAGGACCTGGCGGACGAGCGGTTCGGACGATTTACCGTGGACGCCGTCCGCCCGGTCCTGCGGGTGTGGATTGGGAGGAAGTGGGGCTCCCTGACGTTCCGACTGGTGCAGGTACTCACCGGACACGGTTGTTTCGGGTGGTACCTGCACCGGATCGCACGCAGGGAGCCGACCGCCGCCTGCCACGAGTGCGGCGCTGTCGAAGATACCGCGCAGCACACTCTGTCTGAGTGTGCTGCGTGGGGGGAGCAGCGCCGCATTCTGGCGGCGGCGGTGGGAACGGACTTATCGCTGCCGAGCGTGGTTTCGGCCATGCTCGGCAGCGAACAGGCTTGGCGAGCGATGGCCTCCTTCTGCGAGGAGGTTATCTCGCAGAAGGAGGAGGCGGAGAGGGCTCGCGAGGCAGATCCTCAAAGTGGCCGTCTCCGCCAAAGGAGGACAGGCGGGAGGAGGCGGCGCTTCGCCCAACTCCTCCCGCCACCGTAGCCGGACCTGAGGGGATGGGCCGGGGGGCCCATCTCCTCATTGCACAGGTCCGGCGGACGAGGGGGGGCAGCCGGTGTGTACCCGGTCTGTCCCTCTATAGGTAGGAGCCCGGCGGTCACCTTCCGCCGGGCGGACCGTGGGGGCGGCTCTACAAGGTGATTAGCTGGAACGATCCCTTGCCGCCCCCACACAACGGTCTGTCGGTACACCGTGGGGTTTTAGTCCGTGCGAGTCGGACATAACCCACTCTCTCCCCCGGGAGGGTGGGTATCCATAAGGGATTTCCCACGTTAAAAAAAAAAAAAAAAAAAAAAAAAAGGTCTTTTAGATATACGACTATACAGTTTTGCACGTTTGTTAAGTTCTAATGACTATCTATATATTAATACGTGAAGCGAAAACTTTGTAACCCTTTTTTAGCGTATAACGGATGGACGTGAAATTTGGCATAGTTAAAGTTTATATGGAGGAGTAGTGCACAAAGCTATTTTATATAAAATTGCATTAAAACACATTACATTAATTAAAATATACCTTACTCATCTATTGCCTGAATGACACACAACAGATACACACGTGTAAATGAAAACGACGTTTCGTCATCCGCCATTTTACTCTTACGTTCCAATTTACCTTTTTTCATTCTGCATTCAATATTTTTAACATGACTTACGTTCCATGCCTTACATGCCTTTTGAGATTAACTGGTCAAATTGTAGGTTAATTTTATAATAATATAATATGTAAATTCGTAATATACATTAATAAATAATTAATTGATTGATCAATCATTTATATTTAATACATTTATGAAAACACTGAAATAATTACTATTCTCTTTGGTTTTATTGAATGTCAAAATGAATTATGGTCGAATCTCGACCACTAGGCGACCACTGGTTCATGATAATAAGATAAAAACATAATGACGAATTTCAAAATGGCCGCCATACACATTGGAATAAGCTCTTAATGATCAAAAGGTGTTAGATTTTATCAGTCTTAGGAATACCGAGATATCTTTTTATATATAAGTCGCGTACGAAAATTGTTAACACGTCGAAGTTCGTGTTGGAATTTATTTGAGCAGTAAGCAAGTTCATTATATTAGAAGACAAAAAAATTCTTCGGATAAAATAAATCTACGACATCTTCCTCTTTCGGACTTGTATAATTCCATTACAAAACAAAAACTGTGCTGAAATTTACATCGAGTTCGCTTATTCATTTTTCACGATCCTTTTGTGACCTTCTGCATTGTTGTTTTTTGTACTTTGTTTTTATGAACTGTAATAAGATATTAAGATTTTATGGTTGATGTTTTCTTTTACAATGTTTCTTCGCGTTTTTTCCGTAACTCTTTTTTCTTATGTGATTTTTTAATACATTTGGTTTATTTTGATGTTTGTTAATAGTCATACACAATAAAGAGACTATATGTAATCTATGTTTGATGTAAAATGTGTGCTTGTTACTTTGTTTTTTTTTTATTGAAGTAAAACTTCTTTAGATGCGACTAGGAAGTAGGTAACTTGGACGGCAATAAAACGGAAGTTCGTTACGGCAATATGGCGTCACGTTTCGGTACCATCCAGTTTTTAAATATTTTTGATTTTATCAATAAATAGTTTATAAACAAATCAATCAAAAATTTTGATTTTTTTAAATAAATATATTAAATTGAATAATAAAAATCATACAATAGAATTAATTATGCATGTATGGGCGCGCGACCATGCTGCCATCTGGTTTCAAGGTAAGTAAGTAACAAATTAAATCAAAGCTTCATTATCTGTAGTGCTATCTATCAGTTGCTCTTATAACGCCAAAAAAGTTTTACTTCAATTGCGTGTGACGGTTACACGCGCTCATGTTTTTTTTAACCTATATAGTATCGGAAAGCGCCAACTCTTTATATATTTATTGTCGTACTGCTGTACCGATAGCAAAAGTTGATATGATTCAAAACGTTTCAACAATGTGTTTATACTTTTGTTTAGTACATGTAATTGAAATCGACAATTATATATCATTAAGGCTTTGTTCACGGAACTATCCATAAGGAGGTTTTGCATATATCAGAAATATGGGGTCCCACGACAGTCATAGACGTGGGAAAGTTGATGATAATGTCATCACTTAATGATGATGTACCGAGAACAGGACTGTAAGAGAGTCGTTGATGAGTAGTAAGAATTTAAGTTGTGGGAATAGCCATAGAGTCCTGGTAGGATAATGCCAAGAGTTTGTATGACCTGGTGACTCTGCTGGTCTACCATACTTGTTATAATTCCTTAAAAAAGTAGAGGCTATCATAAGGATTGTAGTTATAAGTGAAAACTCAAAATAATGGAATACCTATGTACTTTTTTGACTTCTTAAATCCATTATAAATTATTTAAATTTCATAATTTTTAAATTGAAGTTATTAATATCAGTCAGTCTTTCACGTCTATTGGCACTCGGAGAAATAATTATATAAATTTCTATACAGGCTATTAATCAATTAAACATATGATTGGCAAAAGCTCAATACAAAATAATAACATTACGTCCGATTTATTGCGAATGAACCGGAACTTTCGGTGAACGAAAATATCGTAATAAAACCATAGTATGGTGGTGAGGATTTTCTCTAATCGCGCCAGACCAACTACCTATGGATGTGCTCCGGTAGCTATACATGAGAGGTCCTCCTCTAAGCTTAGCGTGTTTATCATTTTAAGCCAAATAGCCATTTAACATCAGATGAGATTATGACAAAACGCTAAAACCTATACCGTGTTATTGCAAAAAATTGAAATACGTATTAAATACTTGGTTTAAAAAAGTTTCCTAATAAATGCACCGCGCTCGCCCGAGGCAAGTTCGCATTATCCTTTTTCACAAGTCTAACCTAACGTACCCAAAGCGAGACAAAAGAGCAAGATGGCGAACATTCAGTGACCGCGGTGCGTTTAATATGAGACCTTTTTAAGGCCAGGGTTCAATACGTATTTAACTTTTTTGTAATAACACCGATACAGATTTTAAAAAAGAAACCTCGGCCAGCCAAATTCGTACGTTTAAGAGAAGGGCCGTAAAAGCAACCGTATTATTTACATAAATTATTTTCTGTATACTTTGCATACTATATCACTGTTGAAACTTTCACACAGTACTGAGACACTGATATATTATAAAAGAACACGTCGCGTACGACTTAGAACGAGCGTACATTACAATGACGGATATAATATCTTGTTGTCTTGTTTTGTTTTAGAGAAGTTGTTTATTTGCGTGGAAATGGTAATTCTACATTTGTTTAATTATATTTTTCTTACAGATTTTGTCTAATATGCAGAGTTGCTATTATTCACTAGGTGGTCCTTCGGCGCTCTCACTGGCCGAACGAAACGTAACAATGCAAGCACTGTTACTTCACGTCGGTTTTCTGTGAGAGGGTGGTACTACCCCGGGCGAGCCGACGCATTCATGCTGAAATCAGTGATAGATTTAGCGTGGCTCTAACACCTACATTATTTAAGTGTTTTAAGATTATTTTTAATAAAGGAAACAGAACCTGAAAACATATCAATCTCTATGCGAACAGCGTTACAGAAAGAGTACATACAATATACTGGGGAATGTTGACCGATATTCGTTCTGTAACGAGGCAAGTTAAAAGTTCTATTGCGCAAGCGACTATTCTGGAATCGCAAAGGTGCAAGCGTTCAAGAATAACAATAAATATATAATTAGTTAAAAATATCTTGCATATTGACGTTTAACGACTACAATCGATTGATTACGTGTTTCGCTCCATCACGGAGCATGTTCAGATCGACGTTGACTCTTACGATGCGAGCCCGTTACATTTTTATAATAGATTTCCGGATAGTAACGCCGTCATCAATTAAAATCGGTTAAGTAGATAAAATGTGAAAGCGTAAATAACATATAAACAAAACAACACATTTGCATTTATAATATCACTTCGGATTTGTAATCTTTCGTTCAAATTTGTTATTTATAAAATATTAGCGGGCCCGACAGACGTTATCCCGCCCTGATTATGAAAAAATCCTTGACAAATTATACACGAAAACGTTCCTCATTAATCACTCTATCCACCGGTGAAAACCGCATAAAAATCCGTTCGGTAGTTTTTGAGTGTATCGCGAACAGACAGACAGACAGACGCGGTAGGGGACTTTGTTTTATACTATGTAATGATTAGTTTTTATTTATTATTCAGAGTCTAAAAATGGCAGGCTTTGGCGGTTAAAGTTGAATAAAAATCGAACATTTCAATTATTGTAATCCCTTTGCCTTCAATTTATCAAAAACGCAAAGTATCTTTATATCTACTATATATTATTTTATAATACAATACTCTGTATAATACAATCTTTTGTATAAAGGTACGTAGGTGGTTCGTGTCGCATTAAAGAGTCAGCAGTCTGAGTGAGAATTTAAATTTAAAATTACAATATTTGCATATAAAGATAACTGACTTAGACGTTGCTGTTTACATAAATTAGTGCATATTGTACTCCTTTGTAAAATTATAGTTATGAATGCGTTCGGCTATGATTGCTAAGCATAATCAGGGTTATAAATGTTAGGTATGATAAAATAAAACAGTTTGTGAACTACCGCTTGTGTTTCACTACGCAATACTTAACTGGCGACGAGTATTATTGAATTTAAATTGTTTACAACATATAATACACCACTTAAAACATTTAGCCAGCACCTGTAATTTCGGAGACAAACTAGAAGAAAATTTGAGGGATCAGTTTGTGTCTGGTTTGGCGAGTAACGATATGCGTAGTCGGTTATTCGCGGAGAAGGATGTGGACTACAAGCGGGCGGTTGATTTGGCGCTGGCGTTGGAGGCTGCTGAGCGACACGCAGAGGCGAGCCGCTCGGGTGGCATGACGCCGGGCGCAGAGGCAGTTGCGGCGGATGGCGCCGCCGCCGGTCCATCACCGGCAGTACATAGGATCGGCACGAAGGAGACAACTAATTATCGAATGAGAGACACGCGGCTGCAGCACTGCTGGCGGTGCGGTCGAGAACATGCTTCAGATAAGTGTCGATTTAGGCATTATAATTGTGATCAGTGCGGTGTAAAAGGTCACCTGAGGGTCATGTGTCGCGGTAAAGTCGCGAAAGACCGAACGGCGATAAGGCAGGTTTCTAAAAGAAACCAATTTTATATGGAATCTGATTCAGATAATAGTGATTGTGAGTTTTACAACATGCGCGTCAACGGAACCATGGACGAACCGTATGTAGTAACTATTTTTATTAATGGTATTCCATTAAAGTTTGAAGTTGATACCGGCAGCAAAATATCTGCTATCAGTGAACATTGTTTTAACAAATATTTTAAAAATAGTTTACTGTCAGAATGTCATTTGAAATTAAATTCATATACGGGCGAGAGAATTCGTCCGCTCGGAGTTTTAACTGTGACCGCGTCTTATGATAACGGTACGGGGTCGGCAGAGAGGCGCGAAGCGAGCGGGTTGCGTTTGTACGTTATACCGGCTGGCGGGCCGCCGCTACTCGGTCGCGCGTGGTTACGCCGATTAGGATTTAAAAATATTTACATTAACAACATTAATGATTTTGATTATGATTCTCGAGATGATAATATTTTAATACAAAAACTACAGAAAGAATTCTCTGAGGTGTTTTCACCTGGGTTAGGGACGTGCACTAAAATGTTTTCATTGAAACTGACCGACAACGAACCTATTTTTCATAAGGCGCGTAATTTACCATTGGCTCTGCGTGGCCCAGTAGAAAAAGAATTGGAACGTCTCGTTAGTGAAGGTACTATTGTTAAAGTAAATAATTCTGAGTACGGCACGCCCATTGTACCCGTAATAAAAAAATGTGGAGGTATTCGAATCTGCGGTGACTATAAAGTAACAATAAACCCTAAATTAAAACGTAACCCTTATCCTCTCCCGCGAATAGAGGAACTTTACGCGACATTAAGCGGTGCAAAAATATTTTCGAAAATTGATTTAGCCCATGCATTCGAACAAGTCATGTTGTGTGAAAATTCTCGAGCATGTACAACGATTAGCACCCATATCGGTACGTTCGAATATGTCCGCACTCCCTACGGTCTTTCATGTATTCCTGAAAAATTTCAAAAATTGATGGATGAGGTCATCAGAGGTATACCCATGACAGTGGTATTCCTCGACGATATTTGTGTGGGTGGATATTCAAAATCTGATAATATTAATAATTTAAGAAAAGTTTTAAGTCGTTTGCAATCAACAGGATTGAGGATTAAAATTGAAAAATGTAATTTTTTTAAAACAAATGTAAATTATCTAGGTCACGTGATAGATAGCTACGGGTTGCACCCGGACATAAATAAAGTTAAAGCGATTTCGAATGCTCCTCGTCCAAGTGACGTTCATCAACTTAAAGCTTTTTTGGGGTTTGTAAATTATTACGCTCGTTTCGTCCCGGGAATGAGCTCAATATTATACCCGTTATATAATTTATTAAAAAAAAATATTGCTTGGAGCTGGACACCAGAGTGTGATCAAGCATTTTGTAAAATTAAAGAGATTTTATGTGATGATAAATGTCTAGCCCATTATAATCCAGAACTACCGCTGGTCCTAAGTGTGGACAGCAGCGCTTACGGTATTGGCGCAATATTAGCGCACAAATATCCCGATGGTTCAGAGAAGCCTATCTGTTGTGTATCGCGTACCCTGAATGATACGGAGAAGTCGTATAGTCAATTAGATAAAGAAGCTTTAGCTATATTTTATGGTGTGATTAAAAATCATCAATATTTATTTGGCAGGCGTTTTGTTATTCGTACAGACCATAAACCACTCTCGTATATTTTCGGTGATAAAGCAGGTATACCACAAACTGCTGCGAGTCGTTTACAGCGTTACGCGGCGCGTTTAGCTGCTTACGATTTTTCTGTCGAATGGGTGAGCTCGGTACGCAATGCGCCTGCCGATTGTTTGTCGCGTTTGCCGCTCAATCATGATTCTCGTGCAAGTGATACCGATTCAATATTTTATTTATTGTATTTAGAAAACGAATTCCCAATAAGTTATAAAAATATAGCCGAAGAGACTAAAAACGATCCAGTATTGCGAGTAATATATAAAAATATATTATTCGGGTGGCCAGACGATACCGAAGTTGATCAAGAAAAACCATATTTTTATCGTAAACAGAATTTGCTTGTGGATCACGGTTGTATTGTGTACAACTACCGTGTAGTTATTCCACCTAAATTTCGTGAGTATATTTTACGCGAATTGCACGAGGGTCATTTGGGTGTAGTAAAAATGAAAAATACTGCTCGTAACTATGTTTATTGGCCAGGATTAGATAATGATATTGAAAAATTATGTAGAGAATGTATTTCATGTCGCCAACAGCGCGATGCTCCCCCGCACGCACCCCTCACGCCCTGGGAGTTTCCTTCACGACCATGGCAACGCTTGCATGCCGATTTTGCAGAATATCAAAGTAAACATTATCTTATTATTGTTGATGCACATACTAAATGGATAGAAGTTTTTTCTTTGCATAGTACCACTGCAAAGATTGTTATAAGCAAATTCAGAGAACTTTTCGCACGGTTTGGCTTACCGCGACAAATAGTGACGGACAATGGTCCTCCATTCACATCTCAAGAATTAAAAGAATATTTTGTTAAAAATTGTATACTCCACACATTAACTAGTCCGTACAGACCTAAGGGAAATGGAGCAGCCGAAAATGCTGTAAAAACAGTTAAAAATTGTATTAAAAAGGCTTGTTATGAAGGGGTTAATGTGGATGAAGTCTTAAACAAAATGCTGTTTCAGTATAGAAATTGTGAGCATGCAACCACGGGAATAGCCCCAGCAGTCGCTATGATAGGTCGGCGGCTGCGCGGTCGTTTAGATGTTCTACGACCAGATACTGAGGGGCGTGTGTATGACAAACAGTGTAAACAAATCGAGCGCGCTGGTGGCACAGAACGTTCAGTAAATATAGGTAATAAGGTGTATGTTAGAGATTACACAAAAAGTAAAGATAAATGGACAGAAGGGCAGGTTAGTGGCCAAGAAGGGACATCTTCATATTCCGTCAAATTACAAGATAGTACTGTAAAAAGGCATATTGACCAAATAATACAACCTAAGCAGGTAACTAACAATAGATTTTCTCTATCCTGTACATCTAATCAAGAGAGTAACGAGACTACTGTCCAGGATAATGTTGATGTCCAGTCTCCCAAGGCTGCTGCCCTACCACCACCCCAAGATGTCGACAAAAATTCTCCTATTGATTACAGACATAGGCTACGTGCACTTCCACATAGAAAACTTAATCCATAATTTATGTAAGGAGGTGTTAGGTATGATAAAATAAAACAGTTTGTGAACTACCGCTTGTGTTTCACTACGCAATACTTAACTATAAATATATTCAGAGCGTTTAAGTCAATATGTATTGTATTGTTACGTAACCATTGAATAATGTACATAATATATAGTATACGCAAAGGTTTAAAAATGTGAATTAATAGCAAAGATTTGTTATTTTATAATTACTACAAAGTTTTTAAGTTAAATTAATAGACGTTTTAAAAACATTTCTTTTTTTGTATCAATGAACGAGTTGTTCATGTTATTCATATTGATACGTCAAAAGTGGGTGTGTGCTTATGACTATACGATAGAAGTAAAAACTTTTAAACGAATACACGCACATTTAAGTTCATACAGATATAAATCTGTATGTAACCAAATATAATGTAATTGATAATTATTAAATTATATTTAAATGAATATTGATATTATGCACAACATATACACTTGTAATTACATTGATTGTATACAAATGATTGTACTATTATTTGACTATAATAATAAAAACGTAATTATTGAAAAGAAACACTCCTTATCAGTAAGCGTAGTCGATAACGGCTGGATTCGAGTGTATACGATATAGGGCGTCACCAACCAGCTTGACGGTTCACGTTCGTTCGCTGTTCAATGCACCTAAAGACGTTTTCATAAAAAAAAATAAGATTTATGTCCTTCTCCTCTTTGATTTACTCAACTCATACTTAACCTTCCCGCGCGTTGGTTTGTGAGACCGCCGACTACGTTTGACTCATTTTACTTTTAGTGCAAAACGCTGGCGATTTGTTGTCCTCAGTAACTGCATGTTTCATAGCCTAGTTCAGATAGGTATAGCGTGAACGTTCCTGCATTATATGACACACATCGTTCCATCAGAC
>AP028426.1:6129303-6337278 GCA_036509395.1 Antheraea yamamai
TACATTTTTAGATGAAAAATGCATTATATCACGAAGTATGTGTATTTTTTAATAATGTAATTCGTTGTTTATTTGAGTTCATTGAAATAAAATGATTCGACATTAGAATGAATTGTAAGCATCCTTAATAAAGAATGTATTACAATATATCATTTTGGTGCCGATATAGGTGAGCTTCCTTCGGTTGATTTTTATTTCACATCCCGCAGTCCCAACCGGCATAAGCACCGTTGGTTTACGCAGGTCTTGTTGTCGAATAACGGCCTGCCATAATCCTACGTCGGGGATTACAAGTCAGCGTAAAGTTATTCCACCCTTTCTGAGATATTTTATTAGTTTATGGAGAAATACTATCCCGCCGCGCTGGAAGTAGATAAAAACAAGTTGCCGTATCTAGGTACTTTCACTGCCTTCTATTTTTTTGTTAAGTAATCATCACCAGTATGAGTTTCTTAATGCACTTTTTAGTATACGATTTGTTATAAGAATATTTCTAAATGCTCCGGAAACTGAAACTGAAACTGAATCAGGGAATCATAATGTAATGAATTAGCTTACTTTCTAATGATCCCTTCAGATTACTCAGGATCTAGGAACTTAGTAAAAACATATCTTAATATCTAGTAAAATTTGCAATACTGCGTGAAGCAATTAATAGCAGTTAGGTTGTTATTAATTTTACCATAACGTTACATTCATCATTCTCATATCTAATATATGTTTACAATTAAATTATAATAAACGTTACTACCATTGATTTATTAATTTATAAGTCAATGACTGGTACATTTTATATTGAATGTGTAATAGTTAAAATATTCTTCTATACATATAATAAAAATGAAGTGTCTGTATTTAATATTATAATAATTTTTTTTTACTGATTGGGTACGAAAGTATACACGTTACTGATAACAAAAATGCAATGTCTAAAATTTTTGTCGGTCTGTCTGTCTGTTTGTTCCGGGTAATCTCCGAAATAGCTGGACAGATTTTGACCAAAATTTCACTGGCAGATAGCTGAATTTACAGCGGGTTACTAAGGCTACTCTAAATTAGACTAGCTATTAACCGCTGCTTTGTCTACAATGCTATCTCCAAAATGGTTTGACCGATTTTCACGGAACTTTCACCAGCAGATAGCTGACCTTATAAAAAGTAATTCAAGCAATTTTAGTTTATACTAGCTGTTAACCGTGGCTTCGCTCGCAGTGCTATCTCCAAAACGGTTCGACCGATCTTCACGAAACTTTCACTGACAGATAGCTGATCTTATAATAAATAATTCAAGCAACTATAGTTTACACTAGCTACTAAACGTGGCTTCGCCCACAGTGCTATCTCCAAAACGGTTTAGACTAGCTGTTACCCGCCACATTGTTTGCATGAAATTTAGCAAGATTTCAACTCATTCTTTATTTTTAATAAGAAAGATAATTATCAGCTTATTGTTTACAATTCGACATTATAATTATTAATTTAATGATATAGAGGTCTTCCTAATAAGATCTTAGATTATAAACATATTAGGTAAAGAGTTCCATAATACAATTTCTTGCGGAACAGACAAGCGTTTAGTTTTTGTGTAGTTACAAAGTCTTATTTATAATAATGTCAATGTATATTAAATGTAATGTAATAATTAAATGTAATTTGCGGGGTGGTAGGGTGTCTGTACCCGACTGGATCGCGACCACCGTACACCAGGTGGAACACCCGCCATAGTGGCACGTTTGGGCGTGTCGCGTTCCGGGATCAGCCAGTGTATATCCAGCAACCAAGGGGGGGGGCTGTTCGCGGGGTGGTAGGGTGTCTGTACCCGACTGGATCGCGACCACCGTACACCAGGTGGAACACCCGCCATAGTGGCACGTTTGGGCGTGTCGCGTTCCGGGATCAGCCGGTGTATATCCAGCAACCAGGGGGGGGGGGGGCTGTCCCTAACTGGGACGCTGTCAGGCCGGCATGACAGCGGCGACCGGCGATGGTTAGTATGTCTTTCGGCGGTCGCCATTGTTTTTGGATTGTACTGTGCTTACCATCAGGCACAGTACAGTCACTTTGCCGAGCTACAATAAAAAAAAAAAAAAAAAAATGTAAATCTTTATAATAATATTTTAAGTTATTGTTTCATTAGTTCCTTATACAGTGTAAGTGAACACTGAGGTAGTTATATGATGGGTTAAGGTTCCAAATGTGTTGCTGATGACAAACCTCATTTGGCACGCTGTTAGTATTAATATATCTAATGTACACATTACATGTTACTTTTAGTGGCGTGCGCGTCGTACTTACAATTGTCTTTAAAGAGCATTTCTATAATTATACATAGTCTCACAATTTTATAATTCTTTAATACGATTTAAAAAAACGCGTGCGCAGCTGCGGGTACAGCTAGTATATAATAAAATGTATAGTGTACTGGGAATCGCTGTGTTAAGAAAACATGTTAAGCTAGGTACATTTCGAACAAACGATAATAAATATTGATCACTGTAGGTTAAACCACCATGTAAAATGCAACTAGAATAAAACAAATATAAAGAAATATTCACAAGGAAACTTTACTTACCCAAGTGAGCAGAAAAGTGGTAAATAACTTATAATAATAGATTCTGGAATATTCTATTTCATATAAAAGTTTTGATAAGTACTACTATTATAAATTTATGCCTCTTCTGGGAGAAATATTTAATTTTATTTTGCTTAGTTTTAGTTGAATAAAGCGTAGAGCGAGTTTGCTTAACTTTAGAAACAATAAAATGAAGTAAGAGAAAATGTATTAAACTGTAATTTTCCGATCTTTAAGCTACTTAAATTTTTACTATACAGCCTAGTAATTGTGCATTTAAGAAATTTTAAACCATTAACCGGTTATAGTACCATACATTCTTAAAGCTAAAATAAAATCTTTTATTAGGCTCTCAGGCACAGTTGCTTTATTGTACCTTATCTACGAACTTATACACAATAATAAAATAATTAAAAACGAATGACGTTTTTTATGCGCAATTACAAAATTTTCATACTAATCTCCCTAAGCTTTGAAGTTTTAGTATCCAATCGGATCTGAAATGCAGACGAACAAACTTCTGAGCTTGCAACTGTTGTTCAAACTTAGGATTGTGTACTCACAGACTTCGTTAAGGACACTTCGCTTTTAATAGTTTCCTTCTTTGAATTGCTTTTCTACGGGTTGCTATTTTCTATTTGAAATGTTTTATTCCAGACTTTGTAAACAAAAAAATAATTTCAATCTTTGCTAGCTTAGAATTTACACATTTATGTTTAAAAATGTAATTAATATAACTAAACGTTTAATAAAAATATTATATACTGAATAATATTTCTGCTGATATCTGAATGTAGTATAGGGAGCAATGATCGATTAGTACAGTTATGCGTTAAACTTATGATTATTCAAATTCAAACTTACTTGAATGATTTAAAGTTGTTTTTACAAGGACGCAAGCGACGCGAGACTATTTTAAATGACTGCATAATCCAAAATTATGCACTCATTTTTGTTTGCCGGCTGTGAGACATTCAGTGTGCATCTTGGGTTTTTTATCACGCTTTTATTAGCTTCACCTGTATGTATGTATGTAACCGACCCCTTTGAGCTCGATTTTGTCCTACTTTGAGCGATCAGATTTAATTCAAACTTTGCACACCTGTCAAAGGTCGATGACAATGCAATAATCCGAAAAAAAGTAAAAAAAAAATTTTAACTAAAAAATGAAAAATAAATAATAGTTTAAAAAGTGACGCATCGCATGTTAATATCAGCACCTCCAGATATCAGTATTTTTATCATTTTTTTGTCACTTTTTACAAAAATATACATTTATTTCTAATTTACACTAAAATTTATTAAATTTTATTTTCTGTTTTTTAGTTGGATTTTATATGAAAGCGTGTTTTTTTAGTTTTTTTTAAACTATTATTTTTTATACCAATGGTTGTGGAGTTTTGAAAACGAAGTAAACTATAAATATATTTTAATATTGAAGGACTGTGTTTATTTCAAAGAAAGAATATTGATAAAGGTGTCTATACCGATCATTGTAACGCTTTCAACATCTTTTTCAATATATTATGAAGGGACACATTGAGTAGCGTTGACGCCATATATTGCCCACCTTTCCGCGTTTCAATTACCTTTATGGGCGGCGCTCACTTTCTTGATGGCCATATTGAGTTTTACGATCCAATATATTGCTCACGACGTCATAATGATTGCCTACGAATTTACCTTACCAATAAATAAACCAAGTTTGTAAACAATACAATTTTACCTGCTGGTGAGGCAGGCGTATAAATAGTCGTGCTCACCGTGCGGTATGAGAACTTATTATGTCTGAACACGTGGATGCGTGTCAGACTAACTTTGTCTATCTCTGAGTATGTGAGAATATGTGATCGATACGGGAGGTGTATAAAGCACTTTCGCTTACCCAGTTGCTGGATGCGGCTGCCTGGTCCTCGCACGTCCACGAATCACGTGTATCACAGTGTTGGTGGCCACCAGATCGCTCACACACGTAACATATACAACGTAGTGTTTATTATGCGGTGAAAGAAGCGGCAATAGTTTCTTATTACACTTAAAACTAAAAGCGGTTTAAACACAAGGTATATAGCGGTGTAGCAGTTATTGTGCGTAATTAATGCGCACGCGATGGCAAGCGGGTGGTGTCTTTACAGTATCGCGAAGAAGAGTGCTGTACTTATGTCAAAGGACAAAGTCGCCCCCCGTATTGACACAACTTATCATTATTAAACTAGATGGCGGGACATCCGCCTCACCACCTGCTTTGATGCTTCGTAGCATTTTATAAGTGAAAATTTTTATTTACTGAACTGAATTACCTGTATAAGAATGTTAAATATGAATGTAGTGAAAATAGAATCCGCCTTCTCAAGTTTTACAGTCTGCTGGATATTCCACGATATTATACACAGTAACTCAGCGCGAAAATCTACTTCTGTCAGATAAAAATACCTTCAAGATTCAGACGCCTCGGTTGATTTTTTAAGACCCAAATCTCAAAATGGCGGGTCATGTTTTTAAATATACGTAGGTATATAGCTAAATTTTATACTCATAATTTTACATTACATAATTCGTTATTGTCGATTTTTTTTCAAATTTTGTAATACGGTTATTTTCTTCAAACTTATGCTGCCATCAGTCGGTTCACCTGTGCCTCATAAGGTGTACATTCGTTTGTATGGAGCTTAAACCCTTATGGTTTTGGACGGTTCAGGGGAAATTTAATAAAATATACAATTTTTACTCATAAGAAAACATTAGATTTATTTTTACACACACGTAACCTATGTAAGACTAATAATGTTATGTTTATTCATTTCCCTTTTTTCTATATTATTATTTACCAGCTTTTGCTCGCGGCTTCGTTCGTATTAATGTAGATTTTACGTATGTCTCGGGAACATTGTTTTTTAAAAAAAACATTCTGTATGTTTTTTTCTGTACCCTGTCAAAGTGCATGTAACATTCCATGATGATTAGATGCGTGGTTAGAGCTTCAAGGCGTAATAAACTTACATTCGCATTTATAATCTTAATGAGGATTATTTTATTCGACTATAACTATTTACCATAAGCTGTGGTCTTAAAATGTAGTTATAAAGTATTCTATTTAACAATCTATCATTCTTAAAGAGTGATTTTGTGGTTAACAATTTTTATAAAAGAACCTGTATGTATTACGCTCGCGAAATATTAGGTACTCTAAAAACAACATTATTTGTTATATCTATTCAGTAAGATTTATCATGAACTACAATATATTATTATATTTATAACTGTATGTTATTATCCAACAGGCAGACATAGCACATTCGGCTAAAGGTTACGAATCGGAGGATGAAAACGCGGGCAGAAAGTGGCAGAGGGCCAGCGACGAACGGCCGCCAAGCAAAACCACTATGTACTCTAAGCAGGTAAAGGACAGTCAGATTTAATAAACAATTACGATTGCGGTTCGCTCCGTACAATAAGCGTGAGTTTTCTGTGAGGGAAAATAAAGCCATAGCATACGGGTTCAGCAGTTTCTAATGTTATCGTTCATCAATTCGCGAAGTTCAAAATATTCCATCTTAAATGGTTCTGTTAACTTACGAAAAATTTCTAGGATAATCTCTTTTTTGTTTGTTCATTTGTAATTGGGGTTTGGTTACAAATTGACTATGTCACCCCAGTGATTACGAACAAAATACATACAGGACATATTGAATAATAACAATTTTGATGGTTTTTTTTTAATTCCAGACATACCTAGCTTGTAAAGCGTTCTTGCTTCCTCGGATGTCGGAGAAACAAGGATGGCATTACGTAAACCGACGGATCTTAATGAGTTACTAATTTTATTCTCCAGTACTAATCTTGGAGCTTGGTTACGTCTACATTCTGTCATTACGTGGTTGACATCTACAATATTGCATATGTCACAATTTGCTGACGACTTCACGTTTATTAAATACTAGCTGTGCCCGCGACTTCGTCTGCGTGGAAGTTAATGTAAAAACAGTCATCAATAAAATCATCTGAATGTATTAAGTCCATTTAGTTGTCTACTTTTCTCTCGTACTTACGCCGTATCGTCATTAAAACTACAATAACTTTTGATAGAGTGGACCGATTTTAATGAAACGTACACTGAGTTACTCCCGAGGATATTCTTTACGATTTTTTAAGGTTTAATTGTGAACCTCGTACTTTAGCAGTGATGCGTGTTCATACAAACAGACAGAAATTTCGAAAAATGATTGGAATGTATTCTATTACTTATTCCTAGACACCTGCAACAATTTTTATCACGAAAATCGAAGACCCGTTAGATTTACATTCTTATTATATGTATAGATAATGAATTATTTAAAGGAATGGATACCATCTTTAGCCATGTTATGACTTGGTATAACATGAGATTTGTGGTCAAAATGTAATTTATCTATGTATCAACACGTGAAGCGAAAACTTTGTACACCTTTTTAAGCGAATTGCGCGAACGGAAGAACGTGTTTTGCATAGTTTTTGGCATAGTTAAAGTTTGTACGGAGAAGTGCATAAAGCTACCTTTTTATATAAAATGCATTAGAAATACATGAAATTAATTAAAACAAAACATTACACACACTACTGCTTGAATGACACACAACATTTACACACATGTAAGTGAAAAAGACGTTTGTTTACGTTCCAATTACCTTTTCTCATTCTACATTCAACCTTTTTAACATGATGTACGTTCCATACATTACACGCCTTTTGAAATTAACTGGTCAAAGTGTAGGGTAATTTTATAATAATATAATATGTAAATTCATAATAATATACATTAATAAATACTTAATCTTTAATAAATTGATGAACCCACATTATTCTTTGTGGTCTTATTGAATGTCAAAATAAATTACGGTCTTATTTCGACAACTAGGCGACCACTAGTAAAGAGTAAATAAGTAAAAATCCTTACTAATTTGAAGAGTATATCAATGTGAAATTTAATCTAATTTTTTGATAGAATTAGCAAGAAAGATATTCATAAGTACATTTCTAAGTATCTTCTTTGATATTAGATACATGAATGTGGCACAAATACCGTGTGGGAGGTTTGATGTACAATAATGTTTATGTGATAAATGATACAAAAGTTGATGCATGACAACGTTTTGATGGATGAGAGTATAGAAGAGAATAAGAAATACAATATAATAAAGTATACTTGTATCAATCATGATTGCTTATAACACTTATTATTATAAACCATTATTAAGAAGAACTGTAAGAACTATAAGAATCATTTTAACGCATTAAATGATAACGAAGATACAGCGCATTAAATAAAAGGAAAAATAAAAGCAGTTGTACATTTGAGATTTATTTGTGTATCCAATATAACCCGAAGTGAAACTTATAGCCATGCCGCTCGCAAGTCTAGAGTTATTTTCTTCTAGGATTTGTTCCTATTGTTATATTTAGATAAATAGGTAAATAATTTAAGTTTACGACTCAAATCAATTTAAGTGAACTTATTTAGTAGTGTTAGCTGTTTTGTTGTGATTTTTCTCAATATTCTATAATCCTCTTTCACCTCTCTAACTACTAGCAGTCAGTTGCTTATATAACCCTTGCGTAGCAAATAAAAGCAGATGAATCATATTCAGTAATAATTCTGCTTTACCCAAAATTATTGAAACTTTTATTTCAAGCTTATCTCCAGATGGTATTTCTTCATACAAATCATTCCTTCCAATATTTGACTTACAATTTGAGAAAATTAGTAGCGGTCGTTTGGCCCTATCTAATACAGTATGGAAAAGTTTCACAACATGGTCTAACAAATTCCCTCTTGAAAAAATACCTTTAATTTTATCCTGCTTCTTGCATGAGTTAAATCAGAAAATACTACATTTGCATGTAATAATTACAAAACGCTTAGAAACTTTATCTTCAAAGAGTATACTCTAAAAGTGATATTTATGAAAACCTATCTTTTGTTAATAAGTATATAGTTAAAGTTTAAATATTAACGATATAATACATTTCAGGAGTTCCGAGAGCAGTACTGCATCAACAACAAGCAATTGGACCTGCTGGAACTGGAGAAGTCCAAGAAGGACAGATTCCTCGGATGTCTCTCCCAATATCACATCGAGAGCCCCTGTTCAAGAGCCAACAGGTTTGATCATATGATTTTAAAATACCTTAATGAAAATGTCTTAGTTATATTATTCAATAATTTAAGAAGCTACTCATCGTATACGAAATGTAATAGCATCTGTCTTTATATAGGAAGGTATGCAAGTATAAGATATTTGGTATTTAAGCGAAATCGCTTTCACCGATTTTAATACAGAATAGGGTATGAGCAAAATGTATTTTGACGTGAATTTAGTACAAGAATTAAGTAACATTTCATTATCAATTAATCAAATTGGCATGTCAGTATTTGAGTAGTATTTTTAATGAGATGATGAGTTTATTACAAATTCCATTTGTGACCTTTACAAGTTTAGTAAATCTAAACGTACCCAAATTGTATAAGCGAACGATCAAAAGGCTTGATTAAGTGGAAAGGCAGAGTAAATAATTTCAGAATATATGGAGTAGTTTCACCTATTTCTGTACATGTGGGAATCTATATGCCACGTTTTCATTTGTGTATAGATATTTGAATTTAACATTTTAGACTGTACCTATTTACTTTTTCCTAAACTATTGACATATAATGTATATTGCGGTGTTTTCAATTCAACATGAGACTACCATCGCCACATCTATTTTTCCTCCAAATCAACATTGTTTTTAGTATTGACTGTTGTTGGCCTGCCGGACCTCTAAAGCTTCTTCGGGTTTCTTGAGCGAGCGCGTAAGGCACTCATCCGAGTAATAACCAGGGTGGTAAGGGTGCCAAAGTGGCCGGACCACAGCTTGGGCTGTTGTCTTAAATATACACATCGTGCACTTGAAGCATTAGCACTAGGAATAATGTTTCCTGTCTGAAGGGTATTAATGGCAACTCCTACTGGCACGTGATACGTTCCAATTGACTTTTCTAAAGTAGCAAAGTTTTATGATTGACCACAGGATTACGGTCCTTTTGATGTTGTTTGTTCATACTCTGCAGCTACATAGCCTCACAGGTGAACCACATTTATCATTGCGTCATCATAGTATTAAATAATGTCTATAGAAAAACCAATAGATAAAATAAGTCATGAAATATAGGAGAAATGGAAAAAGCCAGGAAACTTATATATATAATTTAAGGGACAGAAATTTAGCCTCCTCCTGTTCAATCATTTTCGGGTAATTTCCGGATTCAGCTATTAGCCGAAAAGTTGTTCCCATGCATAAGGTATAAGGAAACTTTTGCCATTAACATTCAATATATGTCTCAGTAAAAGTTGTTCGCCAGCCATACAACAAAAACAATGTTAAAAATGTTCCCTACGAACAACTTTGGTTATGGGTGAATAAATTATTTTGTAAGTTGATATATTTCGAGACGAAATGATAACCTAAATACTAATTTCGTATGTTTATCACATTGAATGTACAATACGAGAAACTGTAATATAATATTATTCTTAGTACATTAATTCTAAAACTAAACTATCCTAGTTATAACTTATGTTGTTACAAACGATGTAATAATATTAGCTTAGAAATTTCAAACTACTATGCAAAGTTATCTTTCCGAGAATAGATTATGACTTAATCAACACACCACTAGCCACGGATACAATAATGATTTTAAGCACCTAAAATTCGTAGTTTTGTATTTTCCCCCATTACATTGTATTCCCGCAAGACTATTTCCCCAAGGATTTCAGATTTTCAGGTTAAGAACGATGTTTTTCTCAACCGTAGGCCAACCATATAAAATACAATTAGCAAATTCCCCCATTCCGAAGAACTTGTTGGTATTTGTAAAGGTCAAATCTGTAGACACCGGATTCTTAATCTATTTAATTGGCCATTGGTCTAACTATTTAATCAACATCACAAAAAATAAAAGCGATTTTTTTTTATAATTATTGAATTTGAGGTGAAACCACCGAAATATACCGAAAATGATGTTACTTTCATAACCTTAATTAACTGAATACGATAGTCATCTTGATTCCAAAATTTAAGGCCGCGTAACTTACCGCCACAATAAATAGGGTCCTTTAGGGAAGGTAAAGGTAACAAATAGGGCATTTTATTATTCTGCACCCTCGTAATCGTGTTTGGACTCAAGTAGGGTGAATGGACGGCACTCCAATGTTTCCAACACTTATTCCCTACGTTTTTATACGGCTATTTACGAAACCATTACTCTTACTGTTCAGATCCTCGAATGCGTTAAGTGGAGTTTTCCCAAGCCTCTTAAATACGTTTTTGTTCAAAATTTCTAACATTCAATAGATAGTATAAAACAAAGTCTTCATCTACATCGGATTGTATGTCTTTAGTTCTTTTAAACTATGCAATTCATACTATAAAGTATACATTATAAACTATCACTACATATAAAACAAAGATCTCTACCACGTCTGTCTGTTTGTTCGCGATAAAGTCAAAAACTACTGAACGGATTTTTATGCGGTTTTCAACAGTAGATAAAATGATTCATGAGGAAGATTTAGGTATATAATTTGTAATGGTTTTTTATTACCAGGGCGGGACAATGTCCGTCGGGCTCGCTAGTATATTATATTATAAAGATTAAACTATACAATAGACTTATAATTAAAACCCGTTCGAAGCCATCCTACACCTATACATATAACACTGACGGTCAATCACACTATGCGTCCTGCAAAAATAACATCAAAACAAAATTTGGTTTCGCGTGCGTATATATGTGCTCCAAGTCGAAAATAGTAAGTTCGCAATTGACGAATACGTCAGGGAGTTTCATACATACATAAACTATACAATAGAGTGTGAAACAGTTTCCGTTATCATGCAGAGAATTCCTTCGCAAAGTTTATACGCATAATACATGAATATTATATTTATAGATAATAAAGAAAAGTTGGTATATTTTAATAAAGTCATAAAACATTTCTTTCAGCTGTTTACATTGCTAACGCCGAATAAAAACCCTTATAAGGAATATAAAGTAATGTTTTACGAAATTATTTACCTCAATAAGGCCTGCGAAACGTCCATAATTGTATATTATATATATTGCTTCTAAGAATAACTCACGGGTTTTATCTTTTATATATTATTAAAAAAAGAATGGGTTTTATGAGAAGCTGTTTTTTGAAAAATATATAGTGTTTGTTAACCGGTATCCTATTGTATATGTTAGTTACTTCGCCAATTGTATGTAGACCAAGGATGCCATTTAGCAAATCATTTCAATAAATACTTAAAAAATAATCACAGATTTTAAATGACGCGCAAAGAAAAAATAGTTTACGTGACGCGACTTACGATCTTCGGCTGTAGTTAATAAAATTGTAAATGTCAAAAATGTGTCTGATTTTTTATCTTAATTATTTGTCAACTAATGTACAATATAAAAATTAACTAATAGTAAAAAGAGCTTATTAGGTAATACTCTTTTTATATCTTAATCAGTTTTTGATACATTCTACCATCACATTTTGCCTCTACTAAGACAGTAGGAAGAATGAAACATTTTACTCCGAATTTTTTTTCGTTTACTTGAAATCTTTTGATACGTTGTTGAAATATACGATGTGTAACTTCATTTTACTGTGTCAACTTAAATAATTTTTTAACTTGTTCATTATTAATAAAGGGTGTTTCGCGTAATCTTATCTCACCGCGTATTAGTTCGATTTTATTATTCCTTCATAATTTTGTATTTATTGTTTATTTTATTTTTTTTTTTTCTTAATGACTGAGGGTTCTATTCCTCAGTCCACAGGGTTCCCCTATCATGATGGACAGAGACCTTTTCTATGTGCTTTGATTTGTAACTCTTTATCTATTTCGTTTAATTTTTTAAGAATTAAACTTTTTATTATTGCCTTTTTTCTTGTTATCTATTTTATAATTTTGCTGTTCATTTTTGCTTCTTTTAATTTATTTACTTTAATGTTTTATTCTTGTTGTTATTCCTAATTATTATTTCTATTTTCGTTCTATTTTATTTGTGTTTTTAAACTATTTATGTCTTCTTAATTTCTGTACTAATTTTGCTTAATTCCTTTATTTCCTGTTACTTGTCCTATTTTCCTTCTGTTTTTAATTACCATCTTAATCTTCATTTATGTTTCAATTAGTTCCTATTTATTTATATTTCTATTTCCTATTTTTACGATTTTGTTCTAATTTTATTTATCATTTTATGTTTTTATATTTACTTTTATAATCCATCAATTTTATGTTTTTATAATTTACTTCTACTTTAAAAAAAAAAATTTACTGTTTATTGAATAATATCATTTTATTTGTGTTTAAAAAGTTACATTTTCAAAGTTATTTATCATTATCGCTTAGTTCTTACTGGAAAGCGGAATGATATTTAATCTAGATAATACTCTGAAAATTCGTCAATCTGATAATAAGAGCTTCTTTAACATCAGCTCAGTCATTTCTGAAATGACTCCGGACAACTAACAGATATTTAAATTTGATGTAAGGTGTACATTTTTAGTGTGATTATTTATTTTCTTTCAGAGCATCGTTTTTATCCGTGTGTGTCCGTCGTCGGGTGCCCTCAGATGAGAACCTCAACACCGATTATGCACCAATACAGCGGTATCCAAGGTATGGCAATGAATCATAATTATTACTAGTACTAACAAAGAAAATGTTGTTTTTTTATATCATAGGTGGCAAACGAACAGATGGATCACCTGATGTTAAGTGATCACCACCGTCCAGAGACACTAACAACACCTGGGGAATCGTAAGTGCATTGCCAGTCTGTGTTTGGGGGGCGAAGGGGGAGGAGAGGTGGGCCTCCGGCGCTCTCACTGACCGAACGAAACGCAAAAATGCAAGCACTGTTACTTCACGTCTGTGTTTCTGTGGGTCGGGTGGTACTACCCCGGGCGAGCCGACCCATTCATGCTGAAACCAGTAATAGCTTCAGCTTCAGTAATGGCTCTCCCACCTACTGGCGTGGCTCTACCACCTACTAACGTGACTCTATCACCTACTGAACGGGTAATGAAATAAATTGCTAACTGAATATCTGAACGTCGTTCTGTCAATATTTTTGAAGATCTCGTTGCTGCCTTCTGTCTCACTGACTCACTTATTATTGATATGGAGATTTTTTAACTCAAATGTTCTGTAGGATGATTATTCAAATGTTTTCGTTTATGCATACCTTGTCCTGGCAATTAAAAATATACAAAAAAATCAATCAAATAGGTGCTGCCGTTCTTCAATAAGGCGCTGACATATATTCGGTAATTTATTTATATTTGTAGAGATATTTACTCCAAACCTAACACATATCTAAGTTTAACCTATATACTTTGATAGGAATCTTGACGCGAGTTAACACAATAATAGTTTTTGTATGTATTTGTCATCTATACCGGCTGACTGGTTATAGAGGTGCAATATACTCAGGTGCTACTGAGTAATCGTTTCTAGTTCTAAATCAATTTAAAAAATAGGATTTGGTTAATATTTAACCTAATTATCTCGAGAAAATAAAACTGATATACACTCAATATCAGATGATTTGCGCACAAACGAACTGGTGTAATAAATACCGAAGCGGGGAATCACACCGGTAAACTCCGGCCCGCGTCCCGCACCTTGGCCCGCGCCCCACTTCCCTTTGTTCGATCGTGCGGCATTCCGACAATAAGCAGTTACATAATAATTAACCTTGAAAAGCGCCCATCGATTTTGTTCATCGAACCTAGGTGTAATTTTTACGTTTAAAATATCTTTTACGTACTTTTAAAAGTTTTAGAACAAACTTTAACTAAGGTTCTCTTTGTTGTTTATTAGTATCTGTTTTAATATTATTATTTTATATATTGAATGTGACCATGAACTATCACATGATTTAACGGTGACACCCTTTAAACATTCACCTGGTATATACAGCATGATTATTTTTAAAATAAGATAGGTTTAATATACTGTGAAATAAAATATTTTATCTAAGCAGGTATGGAACTACCGTGACGTAGACAACCAATTTCGCAGAAACTAAATTGAACACACTGTTTGCCCAAAGGTTTGGTCAACCCACCCCGGCTCCACCCGAGGTATGTGCATATGACGCCGACTTGGAATGTTCGTACTTCCGGCGACGTCCACGGTCCGTATGCAGCCAACCTGACCCGAAGAGGTTCACCTGGATGCCAGAGGATGAAGACTTCACCCGCATGGAATGGCCACAGTCAGTTGTCTTTTCTATTAACATACACCATAAAATCTTATTTAAGGGGCATTCGATACGTCTGCATTTAAATGAGACGGAAAAGATAATAGTTTTGAAAGAGGTTTATCCCGAAAATCGAGTAAATAAACTACCCAAGCTATATTGAAATTTCCACCACGTTTCTGATCCTGTATTTAATTGTAAACAACAACTTTGATTATAGTTATATCATTCTACTCATCATAAGAAATTTACATTCATTACAATAGGTAAAACAGAATCCAATTTATTAAGGACAAACCGATATTAATGCGAACTAAATGAGCGTCTACCCTAAAATATCTTCGGTAAAATATTGGCTTTTCATTCCGGCCACAAATGACGATATAATGCCGGGAGCAGCCTTTCGAATTTGCATAAGTCGAATAAGTTATCTTTAGAAAATTTTCCTCGGCAACAAATTATTTTTTGAATATAAATTTATGAAATTCATGCAAAAAATATAATATTGATGAAGGTACCATGACTCAAGGAAAATAACAAAAACAGTTTGAAGATGCTTCACATTTTTAAGTTAACTGTGTTCTTTTTAACGTACTTTAAGTTATCGTTATCGTCTCAAATGGTCAAACACTAATTATAATAGTTATTAATCAGCTAAAATTACTATTGACTATAAAGTAAAATACTTCGATACAGAATTACAATATAGTCCGGAGAAGCTGTTAAGGCCATGCTAGTCGAATTAAAATACGATTGTGTTGCATAGTTCATAGTTCAAGCAATCATAGTATTATGTTATTCAACATTTTTGAAACTATAAATATTTATAAACATAAATTGTAGATCTTTAAATATATCTATATAAATAAAAATAAAAAATAGTGCGTGGAGTCCCTCCGCGCGGAAGAAGTGAAACTTCGTAATGTGAAAATGAAAATAGGAAGGGGCAGAAATTGATTTTTTAGTGAAATCATATTGTTTCTTTAAGACAAACTTTATTAACATTGCTTACAATTCACAATTTATCGCATCTTGTAATTATCATTTTCTAGTGGAGAAATATCCAAATCTATAACATTTACAATGGTATTATGATAACTCAAGTAAGATATGAAATGTTTGAGTTCTATTTTTTCAATATTTCTTGCAAAAACTGCATCAAGGAATATTGGACGCTACTCGTTGCTAACGCTCGCGCTGGCCTGTCATAGGTATACTACGTCCATGTCTTCGAGTGCCACGCATTCACCTCGCTCTAACTCTTTCTATTACCCCTTAGCGTTATACGTTTAACGCAACCTTGTTGGAAGTTGCATTAGAAGTTTCACTTCAACAATTAGGAATGTATGTAAGCATATCGCTATAGAACGGTTGCACCTGTTTTGTTAATTCTTTCCTTGTTTTGTTTGTAATTGTCAAGACAAAGTTTGTTTGAAAAGTTGTACGTAAAATTGAAAAACTTGGTTTAAAACATCTCTATATAATAATGTGAGGCAGGACAGTACAGAGGTCTTAAAAATATCGACAGAATTCAAAGTTTGACATACGATTGTTGAGTTTGCATTTTATTTCAGCCAGTATCATTACATAGTATAAAACAAAGTCCCTTACCGCGTCGGTCTGACTGTCTGTTCGCGATAAACTCAAAAACTACCGAACGGATTTTCATGCGGTTTCCACCGGTGGATAGAGTGATTCCTGAGAAACATTTTAGTATATAATTTGTCAAGGATCTTTTCATAATCAGGGCGGGACAACGTCTGCCGGGCCCGCTAGTATTATATATATTTCAGATCTAGAAAGTTGCATTATATTTTGTATCATCGAAATGTTAAAATGTAATTGACTGGTACCTAGTACATTGGTTAAGCTAAGTGAACGAAATAGAATTACATATTTACATAATTTGTAATTTCACCATTGGCTTAGCATAACGCTTCGTTTAAATCAACCCTTATGTGTTATTACTATCCGAGTGAAATGGGCAGATATAATTCTATATACAGGAGGGCTTATAGCCGCAACTTATGAGGTGTTATATAGGAGTGTGTTAAACCGGAAGGGTGCCTATTCCCGTACAAGCTAATCTTCTAAGCCAGTTGTATGGTAGCAAATTCTATATTAATTATTTATGAAATATAAGTGTAATAAATTAATTCTTACTAGTATTATAAATGAGAATATGAGTTTGTTTGTTACGCCTTCACGCCTTAACAAATCAACTGATCATCATAAGATGCTGTATGCACGTTGTGAGGGTTACAGAACAGAAAGGGCATAGGGTACCTTTAATTGAGAGAAACACTACTGTTCACGAAGAATACGTCAAATCTCTATTAATGCGAGCGAAGCCGCGAGCAAAAGCTAGTATATCGTAACTTGTACTGGCGACGGGTTAAGTGACGATATAAATACGAATGTGAACCCTACGTAGTAGTAAATGAGCGCGAAACCACGAGCAAAGCTAGTATAATAAACAATGGACTATTCAATTACAGATCGGTAATAGAAGATAACGCGGGTTGGCCGCAGAATTATAATGTCGACCAAATCGCGTCAGTAAGCCGAGGTGGATCTCTTCCCAGACCGCCTTCAATAATACCGTAAGTACATAATTTATATCTGTCACATTATAAATAATAATAAAAACACTGAAGAGTGAAGTAATTTATACATGGTTAGTTTTCGTAGTTGTTTGTAATACAGTTTGTAGTATCGTAGAGTTTCACTACTAATCCGAAACTATTTAAATTATTGGATTGTATAGTAAAACTGTATAAAATTTTTACAACTTGTACAGAGTACAAATGAAGCACTATTGAATGGTACCTTCGTAATATATATTTTTTAAAGTGGGGTGGCAAGTTCACATAACTGTGTTTGAGCGTAGAGTGTCTGATTAGTTAGACTCTATTTTACTTCGTTTTTATACATTACATCTGATGATATAACTAAAATTACTTAACAAACACAAAGCATGATTTTTTTTTATATCTTTTTAACAAAACAGATGATTTTTATTAATTACATCAATACAATAATAACAATGCATGTGATGATCCCATATCTGAGCGACATATTTTCTATTTATATTACTACTTATTAGCACTAATGGCGAGATTTGAAAATTCATGGCAAAGCAAGACATAAACAGAGGGACGCCTTTCACACTAAGCAAACAAATAATAATCAATGATAAGACTTCAAAGGCGGTTATTTTTTTTAATGCATATAACATCAATTCAACAATATTCTTCCATACTTAAATAAAACGATAGAATTAATTACGGTCGAATTTCGACCACTGAACTATCAACATTGTATATGAATAAGTTTCAAATACTTTAACAGTACATAAGAAAGTTCAGTCTCTAAGAATTCAAAAAGACAGAAAAAGGTCACGATGCCCATGAATCCCTATAGAATTATCCTTGAACTGACACGTAATTTTGTATTGGTTCAAGTGTCCGGGTAACCTTATCCAGTTTATACAATCTCATTCGAACAAGTCGTGCGAAATAATACGACCTTTCTTTTATGTCAATAAAGGTCGATAAACGTATATAATAAAGGATTGTTTAACATACTAGAATTTTACTTACGTTATTCACGCAAACTTGTACGTTAAATATATGCAATACTAGCTGTTCGCCCAGGCTTCACATGGGTATACTAACGAAGAAAATGTAACCGAATCTACTCTTCCGTTCGGTCCTCGAAATTCGACCATGATTCTTTTTTTTTGTTTCAACATTTTTTTTCCAAAGAGTCTGTGTACCTCCATAATCATTCCATATACAGTCAAAACCGTTTACTGCGACATCGTTTACAACAACATGCCGGTTATAATAACCTAGAACAAAGGTCCCGGCTGAATGCTATATGACTGTCTTATTAAAAACATTGCTTTATACGACATTGCTAATAACGACATACCTCATAAAACGACCACATTTAACTATTATTTCGGAGAATTAGATCTGTTAGAACGACCGGCTAAGCTGTATTGTAAACAATTTGAATAGGTATCCACATTTGTCTTCAATGGCTATTAAAATCAGGAAAGAAAACAATAGGATTTAGTTTAGTGTAGGGTCTTTTCTAATTCTTAGAAACAAAACACGTGCATGCAGTAAGCAAAGCCCGCTTCTTCATATCTCTTCAGTTAGTTTGTTACTTATCTATACACAAGATGCACCAAAACTTTGTGGAGTTATTCGTGAAACTTTCAAAATGTCGCAAAGAAAAAGAAAACAAATTATGAATTAATAATTATGAATTAACAAAACACATTATGAAAAACAAATTATGAATTGTAATTAATAATAAACGAAAATTATGACGATACGTTAATTAAAATCCAACGTGAATTACAAAATATCTATGCACAACAGAAGTGTTCCAAACAGACCAAAATTACAGATTTTATGCTCACAGAAAAATAATATGCATTGTACTTATGTGTAATAAACAAAATGTACATAGTTGAATAAATATATTTTTCCAATAATTTCCTATCGATTTGTTTGTACTTGCACGATACACATTAAACATCACCGGTTGTTACGACTATCGGTTTTTACGACTGAATATGAGCAGTCCCTTCGATGTCGTTATAACAGATTTTGACTGTATATATATTTACATTTTATCCTCATTTCCAAAATTCTTGATAAGACTCGTCGTTAATAACTACTAAACAAAAAAAGAAAATTAATGGATAAACAGAGGAGAAAAAGGTACTGAACTCTTTTTTGAAGTTATACTTCTTTTGGCGCGTTAGGGAAAAATGATGCGAGTAAATTTTTACGATGCGCGCACACCGTCACAAAAAACCGACACCCTGAAGTTAGTTATAGTCAACATTTTGTTTCTTTGTATCTATTGTTTGTTATTCTTTGTATTAAAACTTTCAATGTATTAAATACCTTTTTTCTATTGTTAGTGTCATTTTTTCTACAAACGTAGAATAAGGCGAAAGAGAATTTTTTTGAAAAGATTTTTATCTTATTACGCCAAAGAAGTATAACATCTAACGCGTGTACATAAGTACACACACACTTTTTTTATTTGTCTATCTATATATAGAAAAATAAATAGAAGGAATAAAGATAAATATTGATTACTTAACGGTTATTAATTTTCTTAACTTTAGAACAAATTGTGTATAAAATAAAAACATATTACAGATATGTATAGTAATACTTTATTTACATTAGACTATGTCTTTTTTCTGATAATTATGTTTATAATTATAACAATTAATATCTGGACAGTTTGATAAAATAAAACTGATAATGTACTTGTAAATGAATCGACTTCGTATGTGATATAATTACACAATTTCCAAATAATTAATAAGTTTGAACTTCCACAATTTTAATAAGCAAAATAATTACGTTATTAATTATTTAATATAATTAAATTTTCAACTGCGATGCGAAGGGATTTCGCTTTCGCGTGTATTTTCATAGCGGACCGTAATAAGTAAGGGTCTCACTAACGCTTGCTATTTGTGTATTCTCATATCACGAGTGTCGGTGCCACGTCATGCGGCATAAAGGTTAGGGGGGTAAAATTAAAAAGGTCGAAATGTTTTCTCGTGGAAGGCAGTTCCTCTTATGCTCACAAACAATTAAGAACCTCCAACACGGTGTGTCGTAAATATTTCAAATCGCTTTGTTATAGCTCCCGTGAATTATGATAGTCGTGGAGTTTTGTTTTGGCTTGTGTCACATGAGGAGATGTGGGTAAGTGAAAAGGTTATTGTTATTAATCGTGGTAGGGGTATCCGAGTAAGTGGAAGGAAAGGATGACGTAATTAAGTGAATATATTTCCAGTGCAATCGATTTTAGCTGATTTTTTGATATTCAATGACAAACAGATTGTGCGACCACGTTTTAATACTGATAGATAAAAATTATTGTTCCAAAAAAATATTACAGTTATTTATTATTGAAATAAATTAATTAGGTAGCATTGTTTTTAAATTGATTTGTTTGAATACCAATAATGAAGGATATTTTTTTTTTATAAATTTTCTTTTTTTTTCTAATTCATACATATACCTAAGATTAATTAATGCTGCATTAATACATATTAATATTTTCCTATTAAACTGAGAAACAAATCAATAGACACGAACACGTGCATGCTTCTTCAGCCCCATTGCGATTTGAAAAACAACGAATTAAAAAAGCGACATTAAAATGAGATAAACATGCATATGTTTAGGATTTAACGTGTGAGAGAATGAGATAGAATACATTATACAGTGTTTTGTTTTATTCGCGGTCTCATCACTGCATATTGCACTGCCTAATACTTGCTCTGGGCCTAGCGCTGTACCGTTGTACTTATGATGTAAGTATGTTTGTACGTATGTTGCACCTGCATATTACTAAACCTGGTTTATATAAATATTTTGTCATCTTTTGAAGGTTTCACTTCTACCGTGAGTGTAGTGCACACGTGTTTTTTTTTCTTAGAATTTTGCCTTTACCCCTTAGAGTTTACGTCGTCCAGTGATAATTGACTTTTAATGAATGTGTACAGATAAACATGAAAATAATTTAACATTACGACGTGACTTTGCCCTAGTTATAATGCGAAGTATTTAATAAAGGCACGCGCGTCGCGGTTTTTGAATGACCACACTAATGACCTCCGCTGTTGGACAGAACATGCCGAGTAATTACGCCAAAGAACGAAACTGTGTTACTTTATTGTGATGCTAATGGATGAAAATATGATCACTTAGCACACCATTTCTGTTTCATGAATTACTACAATATATTATAGCTAGAATTGTTATAAAGATGTGTGCAATTCGTGTCAAAATCGAATTGATAATGATTTTTATGTTTGAGTTTTAAATTTAAAATTAAATATTCCAAATATTTGACCATCGAACAATAATTTTAACTATTAAAGTATTTTAAATTACGGGTATAATTGAAAGTGTTTCAATTCTTTCGCACCATTTAAATATACAACTCGATATTCGAATCGAATTATTCGATTCGATACATTGACTAATAATTCGGATGTTGGCACACTCCTAGTTTTAATAGTTTAAACAGTACCTTTTTGACGAAACATACGTTGTTTGATAAATTCGCAAATTTAATATATTTCGTTATTTCAAGTAGATCCACAACTGTATTGAATTTTGGTAAAAGGCAACATGACGACAAAACTGTCAACTTAATGTTGTATTTCGCATAGACAAAGCAATGTCAAATATAGATAAATATGGATTTCACGGTAAATACAGATTATATAAAAGTTACAACCAAGCTGAACAAAGCGATAACAGTACTGCCTCTTTGTACGTAATACAAAAATCTTCCTAATACATAATCGGTGTTATTACAAAAAAGTTAAATACGTATTGAATACTTGCTTTAAAATGGTTTCAAATTAAATGCACCGCGGTCGCTGAATGTTCACCATCTTGCTCTTTTGTCTCCCTTTGGTTACGTTAGGTTAGACTTGCAAAAAAGGATAACGCGAACTTAGCTCGGGCGTGCGCGGTGCATTTAATTTGAAACCTTTTTAAACCAAGTATTTAACATTTTTGTAATAACACCGAATAAGTCTATAAAGAATAATAGAATACCTGGTTTATTATTAGGCACGTCGCGACGTCGAGTAAAAGACCGACATAGTCGGTTAAGTTCGGCTTCGTATAGCGTTATCCTTGTCTATCGCAGCCGCTATGCGATAGTGAGAACGTTTTACAAAATTAAAGCAAGCTTAGCTGGACGTGGCAGAATCAAATGCCGGGTACATAATAAATGCCGAGTAAATAATTCAAATTACTTTGTGGTTGGTAAATAATCATAATTTGGTATGTTATTTCCAATAATTACCCTTTTCTACTATGGTTCTAGTGAAATACGTAATTATAGCGCTTGGTGTTTGAAAGATATTCACGTAAGACGGTGGTAAAGTATAGTAATAAATTCTGAGCGAAAAGTCAAACTAATCAAAACATTAATTAATATTAAATCTTTTGTGACAGAAAAGTAATTATTGTAGTTTACAATAAAATCAATATGATCAAATAGCCTTCTTTCTAATAAATTCATCCTTAAATGAGAAAAACAAGCAGATCTGTAGATTTCTTGGTATTTGAACTCACTAATACGTCCGGTGCGGCATGGCTTTGAAACGGTTTTATTAAGAAGAGACAATAGGGCAACATCGTAAATTTACAGGCTAATATTATGACGTTCTTTTGTGTAATATGTTCTAGTATCTTAATAATATACTGTATATAAAAAACACCACAAAACCTAACCAGCACCATATCGCATGACCCCACTCCTCCACGGCAAAAAAAAATCGTAGTTTCTTAAAACTTTAATAACTTTATATTGTTGTGATATTTTTAGATAGATTAGGTACGAACCAAGTGCCCCCAATCCCCAGTGTTTTGTGAGTGATGCGCGCACAATGACAGCCAATTATCATTTTATTTATACGTGCTCGTCCACTGGTCGAACTTCGACCATAAAGAAAAAATGAGTCCGTGTAACCGTCACACGCGATTGAAATAAAACTTCTTTGGCGTTCCAAGAGATGTTTATATTTTATTTACTTTATAACTAAGAGTTCCTAATAATATTTTCTGTATTACTTAAGCTCCGAGTTAGCTGATAGATAGGCATTACAGATAATGAAGCTTTGATTTATTTTGTTACTTACATTGAAACCAGATGACAGCACGGTCGCGCGCCCATATATACATAACTAATTCTATTGTATGATTTTTATTATTATTCAATTTAATATTTTTTATTAATTTTTATATTTAAAAAAATTCTGATCGACTGGTTTATAAGCTATTTATTGAAAAAATCAAAAATATCTAAAAACCGGATGGTAGAGAAACGTGACGCCATATTGCCGTAACGGACTTCCGTAGCATTGTCGTGCAGTTACCTCCTAGTCACGCCTAAAGGAGTTTTACTTTAAAAAAATGGATTTTTTTTGTATTTTTATAACACTAAAGTTCGTCAATAGCTACAAAATAAAAAAAATGAAGAAAATCGGCTGAGAAGAAGAGGAGGAAGATGGTCTTAAATGTTTCCCCACTGCCTATTTATATATAGATAGGAGATGCAGTCACTAAATTAACAGAAAATTCCATGAAGTTCAAATGCTTAATAAACGATTAAAACGGTTTCGAAAGAATGATTGAGATATTATTGCGATCGAATAACTAGCAGTTTACTAAGTTGCGTTTATTTATGACATGGCTTTTTACTTAGAAAAATATGTTCAGGACAAATAACGTATGTAGCATTGCTCTAGGCATTTAGCTTTTATGCAACACGTGAATAAAATGAATGTGAATGTGTTTTGTATTGTATTTTAAAAATGTTGTTGGAATTTTATGATATTTTTTTTGTAATTTCTGGATGGATTTCAGTCATCTTTTTTTAATTTTACTTCTTAGAGCCTTGATCGTTATCTTCTTTCCATTATCATAATTTTAAAAGTTTTTAAAGTTTAATACTTTAAAAGTTATAAAAGTTCGAAGAAACTCCCATTTTCATTAGCATTACAAAAGATTAAAGAAATTATGTAAGAAATTGTAAATAAAATTTATTTTGGCTTACATTTTTTATCTTTATAAAACATACGTAAACAACGCAGACAAAGTCGCGGGTATCAGCTAGTATGATCATAAAACCATAACAAGATCTGTCATAACAGAGGTAGGATTATCAAGACGTCTATTAACCTGTATTAAGTTTGCTTATCCTGGGTAATCACTCACGCTGTTAGCTAACATCCTAAGTTAACAACCCAACATCCATCAAAATGAAGTACCTACATTCCTAGAAAAATAACTCTACCTATTCAATGATCTTGCTTGTCATATTTTTTTGTAAACAATGAATTTTCTGATATATCAAATATTAGTTGTATATTCTGACACCACAAGAACATCTAATTTAAACATAAATCAGAGAAAAGTTTGTAGCCTTAGCGATTAGCGAAGTACGTCCAACTAGTTGTAATAAGTGTAATTTGAGAACAAGAGTTTTTTTTTCTTAAATCCGAATATAATAAATAAATATAATAACTAATAAACTCAATATATTTAAAAAATATAAGATGTACTCTTCTTTCTTTAGACGGCAGTATTATTAAAGCAGCGTAATTAACAAGTAAGATAGTGACAGGGTACAAGTCATCCATTTATATTTTAAGAATATTACGATGTCTATTTCGCGTCACGACAGCGTCCAATTTCGAGTAAATTAATCGTCACTCTCTTTCTCTCTTTCTTTACTATGTCTATCCCATCACGTCACCACATCTCACTCTACACTCGCGATAAGGCACACCTTTAGTCTATAGAAATACTTTCGTTACAATATATCAGTGTTTTTCAAAGTGTGGGTTGCGACCGAAGGTAGGCGAAGCTTCTATAACAGAGTTGCAAAAGGTTGGGAAAGCTATTACAGTAAACAAAAAACAAAGATTTAAAAGATCTGTTAGGAAAAAGGGTGTAATCGTTTGTATTAAATAAAAAAAAACTTACGAGAACTCTTATATATTTATCCGAACCCTAATTATGGAAATGAATGAATTTGTTAAATTGAATATCTGTCACGAAATAAAATACATGAAAGAAATACGGGTCGCGAATTATTTCTTCATACTAAAGGGGCCGTGTCAAGACAAAGTTTGAAAAACACTGCAATACATTATTAAAGAATTTTTAATGAAACTAATTACGTTAAATATAATAATTTCGGTATTTTACTAATAATTACATTTTATCCAATTATTGTCTAAAAAGCACGTGTGTATTTTCCTAAAAACAAAAGGAACTATATTCACATAAGTAATCCATTACATATGTTCATAAACTATTGGTAGGTGGTGAAATATGCTAGGCTAAAATGGATTGATTACAAATCATGTAGCAGGCAAACATCGTAGCGAAGAGTTGGAAGGTCTTCTCGTGAATTCGAGTTTGTTACCGGTGAGAATTAAGTTCATAAAAAATTTAACATATTTGTTACAGATGCCCCGCACATACACCGATACCACCCCCTCCCCCGCCACCTCCACTAACAATACCACCGCACAGGTAATGGGTACTTATTTATTATTTACCTGAAAACTATATAGCTTAATATTGGTAAACTAAACAATTAAAAGATTCAAGAAGTTGAAAACCCAACGACAGTTAGTTATTATAATTGGATATTCTTGAACGGCCTATCAAACAGTCAAACACGCAGTCATTGGCATTGGCAAATATTTCTTTTCGTCTTTGAAGCCAAAACAGGAATATAAATAAATAACTCAATATTTATCTTTCAGGACAAAGCACGTGTCTTTCGCTCGTTCGCACACTTTGACAACTTTCGACGATTCCATAATGCCAGCCGCAGTCAGTACTGGTCGATATAGAAGGGATTGTGAGAGACTTATCGATGGAAGAGTTGTTAATGTGAGCTAATATTTTGTTATACAAACTACTTGTAGATACACTGCGATAAAATAAAAGCTACACTGAAATAAAACTCTTTAGGTGCATCTTTATAACAAAATACGAATATTTTCAACATTAAGACTACTCTTAGGCTTCCAGATCTTTTAAATACATCCTATTTCACAACCTTCATTCCTTTAGTAATAGCCATTGGCAAAATTTATTTACACTATTTTTTTTTTCAAAAT
Source organism: Antheraea yamamai (assembly GCA_036509395.1). NCBI lineage: Eukaryota > Metazoa > Arthropoda > Insecta > Lepidoptera > Saturniidae > Antheraea > Antheraea yamamai. Next base: position 6,155,875 of record AP028426.1, read on the forward strand.
TAAACCTTTTTCATCATAATGTTACTTTTTCACGATCGAAAATAGTAATCAATTATAGGTAACAAGCAAAAATATTGAAAACTTTACGAGAAAAAATATCTGAAAGCAAGTTTTACTTCAAACTTTCTTAAAAGTTCCATTTTTTTCCATTAACCTAATTTGTGGCAAAAAGTATGGATAATTATGCCTCTCGTGGATGACGTTGTTCTATGCTTATTCCAATTACAGAAAGAGGCAGTTCGAGCAATTTATAATACGGGGCCTCGGGAATCATTAACGGCTAAGTTCTAGGAATTCGGCATCTTAACTCTCCCCTCCCTATGTACTCTTGATAATCCAATGTAATGCCGCAAAAACTTAAATAATGTTTTAGGCTCACTAACTAGTTCACAAGTTACAAATTTGTAGAATAGTATTAAGTTTTATAACAAAGTCCTAAACCACATTACCGATTTGCCAGCTATTGTACTCAAAAACCATGTCAAGCGGAGTTTAATGATGCCCCACTCTAGGCATCCACCAAAAACATATGTAGAATGAAAAGATAAATCAGGTCGAGTTTCTTGCCGGTTCTTCTCGATGACTGGGTTGTTTTCCGAAACGGTGGTAGTTTTGACGTACATAAACGCCTTCTCAGGGACTAAATTCAGCAAAGTATTTTTGATTTTGATCTTGCTAGTGATCAAAAACTAGGTGAAACTAAAGAATCCACATAAAGTGAAGTTGAAGTAGGTGAATTTAATTGTAAATGAGATCGTACTGTAAGCGTTGTTCACTTAATACGTACTAGATAATATTGTTAAAATGAACTGCATTCTGAACAGTTTTGCGATATGATTCTACTATTTCTTTTATGTTTTTTTAATAACTACACAAGATATTTTTATGGGTTTAATAGAACTTGTTCGAAGGTCCAAACATCACCATTATATGCTCCTGCTGTAACGCAAGGCAGCGGTTGTGATTGGTTGGCTACATTTAGTCACACAAGAAACGTTCAAGCTTGGTCCCCAGGATATCAGCATTGCATCATCTATCTTCCATATGTAATGAAAATACAGTTCATTTGCGGCTCAATCACGTCAAACCTAATGAACGTATTGGCATAGAATAGAAAATTTTCATAGTTGGTTTTAGGTTACTTATTTTTTGTAATACCCAATACAGCGAGAACGAAACAGCTAGTATGTTATATATATGAAATTCGCACTTATTTTCATAATAAATACACAATTTCCAGCCCGAACCGAAACAATATTCAACGCTCCCGGTGATGTTTCAACCTTTTCCACCGTACCATCAGTTCATAGCGGCACAAGCAGCTCCGGCTCCGATACACTACCCACCACCGATAGCAACAATGCAAAGCCACACGACCACACCAGTGTCACGGGCAACGCAGAATGAACAACCAAAAGTAGTCCTTATAGGTAAATATTTATTAACTTATTTGTCTGTCGTAAATTATCATAATACAATACATCTTTATAATAAAATTTAATTTATGCAATAATTATTTTTATATGTAAATAGTTTCGCACTAATGCACTAACAAAGAAAATTAAATCTTCCCTTTACACTACGATGATTTATATGATTCATATGAATGAAATAAACGATTTTTTAAACATTTTTTATTCATATAAACATTGACCTGATGATTACAAACACTACCGGTGTTATTAGAAAAAAGTTTAATACGTATTGAACCCTGGCTTTAAAAACGTCTCATATTAAATGCACCGCGGTCGCCATCTTGTTCTTTTGTCTCGCTTTGGTTACGTTAGTTTAGACATGTGAAAAAGGATAACACGAACTTGCCTCGGGCGAGCGCGGTGCATTTATAAGGAAACTTTTTTAAACCAAGTATTTAATACGTATTTAACTTTTTGTAATAACATGGTACAAGTTAAGTAGTAGTAGGTGCAGCCTGAAGGTGGAGGTGATTTTTATAATACAGATTTTTAATTATAATTATTATCCTTTTGGTTTATTTTAATATAGAAGAGTGCGACGTGCTCAAAATGCGAAACACATGAAATAAAGTTACAAAAAAATATATTATTAGATTTTTTTTGTAAAAAAAAACCATAGCATATTTTACATACGTTAAAAAGAAAATATAGTCCTATATTGGGATAATTACAATATAATAAATAAATATAAATAATAAAAGCCTGTTTATTCCACTACATTGTTACATTTTTAAAAATACTTAATTTTTTTTGTCATTAATTTTCGTGGACCCCTTTTCGGGTAAAGGCCTCCTCCAGAGAAAGCCAAGTGTCACGACTCCTTGCAGTGTCTATCCAGCTCCTACCAGGTTTACATTACAATATACTTGAGATAAAATTTTACCATTACAGATTCCATAAAAAAAGGAGTTATGCGAACACAAGCCACTCAAACTGATGTGTGTCTTGGAAGAAAACCGTTACCTCCAAACTATTTATCATTAAGTCCAAGAACAATTAAAAGGGTGATTATCATTTAACATTTTAACATTCTACAAAAGAAAACATTCATTTTTCTACGATTGTTTTCATTTTGACAAAATTTCATAAAGCATGATTTTAAATTTCCGCACCATATGGCGTGACTCTTGAAGAATGTTTTAATTTTTTATCTTATACTATAATGTTTGGAATAATTACGACTTGATTTACTCTCTGAAAATATAGGTAAAGATGGTTGCAGCAGGAGTCCAAACAAACGGATATACGGTAGGAGCTAGAAGACTTACTAAATCATTCTCAGAAGTTGGAGGCGATCGTTTAGCTGGACGTGATAATCAAAATGATATTGCCGCTACTGTGGAAAGGTAAATTTTTTTTTTAATCAAAATACATTAACGTGCATTCAAAATAGTAATTATATGTTTTTTCTTCAGTTTCATTGGAAATGATCACGAGAAACTTCATAGAACACAATCAGAGGAACCACCCAGATCTCCCCGATCACCAACAAATGTTATACCTTCATCTCCTCTCATGCAAAGGGGAGATTCCGACGATGTAACTTCATCATCAGTAAAATCTGTCGCATCATCTCAAATAGATAGATCATCTGAACTAAGTGCATTACAGCGACAGACTCAAGAGTATTTTCAACAAAACTTTCAATTTATACACGAAAGTGATAGAGATGACACTATAGATAACGATATCGAAACAATAGAAAAAAGTATGGCGTTGAATCGTAAAAATTTAGAGTATTTACAACAAGAGATAGCTAAACAGACAAAAGGTGGTGATAAATCGTTAAGGTCGATTTTATCAAAGAGTACGAGTGATGCTTCACAGAAAACTATTAATTCCTCTCATCCGTTTTCAAAAACATCGACAATGCAATCGGAACCGTCAACAGAAACTTCGGCAACAACTACTGATGATAGTGAGAAGAATGAAAAAGAAATTATTATAGATTTTGAACCAAGGCCTGATGATGAAGCAATGCCATTTACAACGATGCGTAGGAAAAATAGAAGAATTTTGCAAAAAACTCTTTCAGAGGGTGAAATTTTGTTAGATGTGTAAGTCTTTTGACATATTTTACTTAAATTATACTCATATAGCTAGGTTGATTATATCTTTATATATAATGAATAAATATAGCTTTTTTTTGCGCCTTAATTGAAATCTATATTATTTTCAGAAGAAGAACAGAAATATATAGTACTGAAGGAGTAAAGGATGCTCCATTAGTCATGTCCACAAGTCAAGAAAATATGACCAGAGAAGACCGCGAGAGAGAAACATTATATAAACAATATATTGGTGATAATTATGTTCAAACCCCAATAAAAGATGAAGGCATATTTGGATTTGAACCAGATGGATCATTTAGGTGAGAACGAAATTTTTACTTAAAAAGTATAGCACAAACACACCGCCACATCCATCCACAGACTGGCACATTTTTTTACACTACATAATTTAGATTTATAGTTGTATAGCCTGTTATTTATATTGTATGATTAGCTAAAAAATTTGATTGCATAGCCTTCATTCACGCTCACCCATGTAAATCTCTTCATAGTTCTTCAGACGGAAATGCACCATATGAAGACTTTCACGAAAAGTATATTAGTTACAAGCATGAACCATTTAGAAATCGAAGCGTAAGTTTCGAAGAAAAATGCGAAATTATTATTAAGAACGATGAAAATCCCGAAGAAAGGTATGCACGACATAACACATATACGCTTTTTGTATCTGACCATAAATAGCTAAAGAAACTTAGTGCTAAAATAAATCCAGTTGATAATGTATTAGTGCTTCCTAAATATAGTAAAGTATTTTCTGTAAATAAATGTATTGATAAGAAATATTAAATAAATTTTTGTAATAGCGAATGTAATTTTTGTATAAGATTATTATATAATTGTAATTACATTCACATTAAAAAACATAATTTTTGATATTTTACAGTACAGCAAAATCTAGCCCCGGATCACCAGAACCAATTACTCAGGAAGACACGAATGAAGACCAAAAACCTAAACGAGCAGTTATATCGAATAATGTTACTACAATTCTACCACCACTCGAAAAGACATCGCCTTGTGCATCTAATGAATCTTTGACTGTTGATCCATCAAGGTTTATATAACTCAATAAATATCATAATAAATATATCGGTAACAAACAATAAATATTCACAGTTAAAATTTTATTTCAGAGATCACTCGGATGGTATGTGGAACGAATCTCAAACAACAGTACTGCAAGTAGATTCTGGAACAGAAAATGGAACCGTTATAAGGTTATGATAATTTTTAATATGATGTTTGCAATTTATAAAAGATTTTATGTTATTCTGTTTTCAATTAAAACTTGTTTTTATCTTTAGTTCGTCTGATGTGAGTTCGTTAGCTGCATCACCTGGAGCGTTAGCATTATTGACACCAACTTCTAGAAGAAAACAGCTATTGTTATTGCAACATCAACAACGTTCATCATTAGACACAGATGCCTTGGAAGAAGAATTTGACGCGTCACAGGTTTGTGTAAAAAGTAATATTAATTTATTATTTATACATGTTACTGGTTAGTTTTACAGACTATTTATTTCCAGAGTCAGTCTCCTACATCACCAAGAAATAAATTAGAAACACCAAGTACAAGTTCTGCACAACAAAGTAGAGCATCATTATCTCCTCCTGCAGTTGTGCCAAATGTAATACTCCCCATAACTAAACAACCCACTATATCAAAGACTGTATCACCCATAACTCTACCGAAAGCAAAGCATACGCCAGCTATTGCTATTACTCATCCCAGTTTAGATTTGGCCGATATTCCATTCAAAAGAACTGCGAGTTTCATTAATAAGAAACGAGAAAGAGCACTAAGTCCTTCAAGAAGGAGGGAGTTGCAAAGAAAAGCAGTACAAAAGGAACCAAACGGCACCATACCCAATCAAATTATTGAATCTCCGTCTGAACAACCTGTAGTAAAAGTTAATAGTAGTGAAACAAGTTTAGCTAGAACAGATTCTGGGAGAATAAATAATACAGATGTATCAGAAAGCACCACAACCACTGAAGATTATGTTACAGCTAATTCTGATAGCTCTAAGAAAAGCAATAGTAAAAATCAAAATCCAAGTAAGTATAAAATAAATATCGATAGTCGGTAGAGAGTTTTGGTTTGATTTACCCTGTTCCCTTTTTTCAGATCAAGAAAATAACAAGGCTCAAGAAGGGTCCTCATTTGAAAGCGCATCAAGTCTTTATTCATCCACTCGAACAGATAATATTGCTGAAGATTTTATTGTGCCAAGTTTTTCACCGCCTTTGCATATTAATGATAATTTTGTTGTGCCAGATCTATCATCTCCTCCGTTACCATTACCTGATAGAATACCCAGAGCTGTAATCGAACGAATTGAAGTAAAAGCAGAAATTAATATGACCAGTGAAAACACTAAGAGAGATAAGACTGATAGTAACATAAAAGAATCAATTACAAAAATGTCAAAGGTAAATTGTGCGGATCTAATACTTTGTAAATATTGTTCAGATATGGTCCTTTTTAAAGATTGAGATTTACAAATTAGTGCACTTATGTCAAATATGGATACTCTTTAATCTTAAATACCTATACTATTTTTTACATTATTCGATCACAATAACAGAAACTGATTTGACTTAAAACAATAATGACCGCTGAGCGATGACTTAACATTCATAGTACTTGGCAAGTTGCCATTCTACATATACTACGACAAGCACTACTTACTAACAAATAACTTTGGATAATTTATACTTGCTATAATATAAATTATGTTTTAGATGCGTGGAACAATGAGCGGTAAAAGTAGTTCAAGTGGTAGTTATAGTATAGGAGGTTCAATTCCAAATGTAACAGAAGATATTGGAGATAAAACTCCAACTGAAAACGGCCCCGAAATAACAGAAAGAACAGACCTTAAAAAGAAAGAGGAAAAAGTTACAAACGTTGAACCTGAACAGTGTGTACCGAAAATGACGGTAAAAAGACAGTGAAATTTTATTATACTAAATAATATGTTTAAAATATGAAATAACATCTTCGTCTATTTTATAGGGTTCGTTATCTGATGATGATAGAAGTGTACATTATTCATCGTCAGGATATTATGAAAGTCCCGTCGAAGATGATGATGATGGTGGTCTGAGTAAGATTTTTTTTAATATCAAGCTCATCTATTAATTTGATAATATCTTGTTTATGATAAATGATTTTATTTATATGATAGCTAGTTATAAATCACTGATTTTTTAGTTTTTTTTTTTCTGAAAGTATAAGCAACATATTTTAGTAAATTGAGGGAACCTAATTATTTTTGTTTCTTTTTATTTCTATATTACGGTGTTAATATGAGTAGCTCCAGTGTGATTTTAATTGCTGATTTACTGTATTATTTTTAATTTTTATAATTTACTAGCTGTGCCCGCTAATGTAAAAAAACAACGATTAATTAAAGTCATCTGAATATATTAAGACAATTTACTTATCTACTTTTCTCTGGTACTTAAGTCGCGTCGTCATTATAAGTACAATAACTTTTGATAGACCAAACCGATTTTAATTAAAAAAACACTAAATGTTAGTCGAAGGGTATGTTTTATAATTTTCCTGAAGAGGTTTTATCATGAACGCAGTATTTAAGCAGTGATGCGTGTTCATACAAACAGTCAGACAGACATTTATAAAATTAATTGAAATGTATTTTGTTACTTACTCCTAGACACCAGCAGCATATTTTTCTTACAAAATTTAAAACGTACAGGCACGTTAAATTTACATTCTTATTATATGTATAGATATATCAAATTAATCATGATTTATTTTATAGCATATAAACATTCACAAAAATATCGATCATCAGGTAGACCAAAAGTTTGGGTAAGTGAAGAGAAACGGAGAAGAAAAAAAGCGTTCACCCTAGAATTCTCTAAATCATGCGATGATTCTATTTCAACTTCCCAAGATGATTGGGGCAAGAAATTTAAAGATCCTGATACCATAAGTCAACGGTCGGATAGATGTATATCTAAAATCTCTACTTTAAAATCTCCAACGGAAGAAAAAGGACTGGAAGTTAAAAAGAAAAAGACTCATTTTGCTGAGAAAGCTAAAACCATCCAATCTTCACCGAGAGATCCAATAGATGTTGAAAAATCGATAAGAGATAAAAACAATAAGGACAAAGACGAACATAAGAGAACAACTGACAGAGAACGTTACGTTAAAAGAACTAAACTAAAGGCTAAAAGTCCAACTCAAACAAAAACTTTCGACAATAACCATAGTTATAGATCACAACATTATGATCGAAGAGAAGGTATAGGATCAAATATGAAACTGCATTTGAATATTCCCACTTCTGACGATTCCAGTGAACAATATAGGAAGGATGGTAAATAACATGCAGTTTTGTAATGAACGATCAATACAGTATACCTAAAAGTGAGAACATTATTTCACTGTTTTTCTAGGTGCCAGCAACGGAAATATATCTCCAAGAAAATACAGAAGATTGCGAGAAAGTCCGAGAAGAAAAACATGTGCTAATATTATGAAATCCCCCACAACTGGTAACAGTCATTCAGGATATAGGTAACTACTTAACTTTGCAACTTAGCTGAAATTGAAATGGATTTTCCTTTTTACTTTTTTTTTTTATTTTAGATCAAGACGAAAAAGCGGGTCTAACGAAAGTATATCACTTCCTGGGAGCTTACCTAGGCGAAAACAATCAATACCTACAATACCTTGTGTTAGTTCACTAGAGGCAGAGGACATAGAAACTACTAAAACTCTTACCAACGCAGGTACAAGATTAACACCTTTGCGTTATGTCAAAAGTCCAACAACTTCACCAAGACATCAACGCAAACAAGACCGAGGTACAATTATACCGATTCATTAACTAGTAAATTTGTTATGTATGATTTAATCACTACTATGTTTATTTGCACTATATTCTCAGATGGAAAATTTGCGAAAGCCGCTTCTGCCGAATCTCTTAGATCTGTATCACCAGGATCAGATTCAGTTTTTTATTCTGAACAAACGGAACATAGTATAACGGGAGCTGACGGTGAAGCGAAAGCGCATTGTCTGCATTGCGGCAAAGAAGTCCACATTGTTACTGCGACTCATGAGCATGATAGTGTTGCTTCAAGAACGTCTCATACTGATGTATGTGTCCATAGTGTTAGTTCATATCATATATATAAAAATATGCTTTACTTGGAGGATGAGATTAGATTTTAATATTTTGAGGAAAGCATTTCTTCATATAGAATAATACAGCTTATAATTTTTTTAGTAATGATATATAAACTTTATTTTGTATAATAAATTTGGATCATTTACAATCACGGATTTGTTAAATTTTAACGAAATTTTAGGAATCTTACGCGGATGCAAATACACCAGATATAGTGCCAGCACCGGCAGGATTTGCCGATACTCCGTCTTGTACTTCCATAAAAAAGCAAGCAACAGGCACTAGATTATACAAGAAATTAGATAAAAGATACCGATCTGAAGATAAATCGAGACATTATCGTTACAGGCAAGACGTTCGGGCTAAGGTAAATAACAGTTAATGATCATTGAAAAATCTTAAAAGGTGCAAACCTGTTTCGGTAATGAACTACATATAACACTGACGGTTACAACGCATAAGGTATTTTAATAATGCCTTTCTATTCCTATTTCATACTTTTACATATAATTCATTATAACAACAAATTAAGTAGTTGTTGATGCAGCCTATGTGAAAGTTTCTGCCATAGTACCAGCAAGGAAATTTCAATATATAATATTCCATATAGTTTTTAAGTCAGAACCCCAAAAAAATTATTTACGCACTTATCAATATTTTAGGGCTTAGGGTCTAACTAGTAATAAGATTATTAAAATTAAAGACTTATCACAATAAATCGCGATAAAACACGAGGTTCTCATGGCATATTAAAGCATTTTCACGCATTTCACGTGAAAGAATCTGAGACTCGACTAAATACCTATTTTCGTATAAAGTTGAGGTATAATAATGCATGAATATTACGTAAGAAATACTTCAACATGTTTATAATTTTTGTAATTAAACTTTAATACAAGATTTAGTCTTATTATCAAAATAAAAAGTACATTTACAAATACATTGGAAAGTACCTGGTAAGTTTAAACATACCTCAGATTCATTATCACAATTATCATTTCCAACTAGACATTCATTAACATCCACACACATTCCAAATTTCGATTTCCACTCAAAGCCTTTATCTTTGCAATAGCAAGAAGTGTTCCATTTATTATTCATAATATCTTCGAAATTTTGGTTATTCTTACGATCTAATCTACATGTAACGTTAGAAGAGCCTGTGTTACCAAAAAAGCAAGGATTGCCTATATTTTCATGACATTGGGCAATATTTCTCACATGCTTCATTGGACAACAAGGATCTGGACAAAAACTGTAAATAGCACATACAAATGATTGCCTATCATCAGCTCTCGGGTCATGATTTCTTGCACCATTTATAGGATCTAAACAGTTAGCAAAATTGTCACATAGTTCTTCCAGCATCGACAATGCAGGAGTCTCGAGCATAGTGTACCAGCACATGTAGTATGAGGCGGATATACGCCATTGAAATTTTTCTTTCGGTCCGTCGAATGGTATTCCTGTTTTGTCAGAATTTAATAATGCATCTCGGCATTCATTGTTAGTCTTCATTATCGTAGAATTATCGCTAGGAATTATGTTTGCATTCAACTTTGTTGTAATATCATCAGTTCTCCTGAGCGGTATTGTTTCTACAACGCTATGTAGGTACATTATACACTTATAGAAATTTTGGTAACAGTTTTCGACGACTTTCCAATGCAATAATTTTAGTGGAGGATTTGGAAACGTTTTATAGAACCCAATTGAATCATCTCTTGGCTTGTTTTTATAATACCGTCGGTCCCAGTCATTAAACTTGTTGTTTCGTAAAAAATAAGCAATATCTTTGAGAGCAGTTGCGACCCAATTGTCATCAGGCACTTGGAAGGAGAATTCTTTTTCTCTGTCTACTGCTGGTGTATGAGTTAAATATGTTTGTATTAAATTTGAAGTATTGTTTACATATGAATTTACAATGCAAGTAAAAACTAAGAACGCGTAGAAGTACACAGAAGAACCCATATTATTACAAATAAACACACTTTCTAATACTTAATTTCAACTAATAAAATAGTACAGACATAATCATGGTACTATCACGTAACAAACGTCAATTCATACTGCCAAACTTCAAAATATATGATTTTTTATAATCATCAATAGCATAAACGGCCAATACTTATATAAAAATCATAAATTTGTTTCAAATGTTGTTTCATATTTCTTCATTGCAACAATGAATTGTGTATATTTCAGTCCGAAGAAAGAGGAAAAGAAGAATATGCTGCAAATGAAAAACCAGCAGATACTCGGATAGCAAGATCTGCTGGAAACAGCTTGGACAAGCTCGCTGGTTCGACCGCCAGCGTTGATCCAGACGGTTTGTTCTAAAACTTCAAAGACATATTGTTCTGTTATATAATATAATAAATTTACAAACAATTAATAATGGGTATTACAAGAAACAAATTGAAAGGTGTGGGCTGTTTAATATGTACTTTACAAAAAAGGCATCGTTTTCTTTTGTGCCATTAAATAAAAGTTAAAAACGAAAATGATTCAAGTTATTTATCATTATGTTGATTTTTGAAATCTTATAAGTTCTGATAGATAAAAAAAAATTGATTCAATAATTTTTTCCTTAATATTGTAAAAAAATCAGAATAAAGAATTTGTTCTGCTATCACCATTGACATATAAAAAACCAAGACAGTTTTCGCAGTTTCGAATAAAAGTAACGCTCAAAGTCGTCCCGCAAAAACTCCAATATACATACCTGGTTATAGTTATGCGATAAACTTATGATTATGCAAATTCAATCTTACTTTAATGTTTTAAAGTTATTTTACAAGGACGCCAGCGACGCGAGACTATTTGAAACGAGTGCATAATCCAAAATTATGCACATATTTTTGTGTGCCGGCTGTGAGACGTTAAGTCCGCATCTTGGGTTTCTGTATATCACCATTAAACTTAAATGCTCACCTTTATTTTATAAATTCCTTCGTAATGTTTCTAGACACTATCACAAAATAAATGGATATAATCTTTTATAATTAAAGATTTAGTCTCTTTTCTTCCGAACTGACTACACTATTTACCTAGCAAGGTCTTAACAGCTTCACCGGACAACAGATTTGGTCTCTAGTTGTGTAATTTGTTTCATTTATTACATGTGTTTTAATTAAAATGGAATAGTGTGCCTTTGAGAAGTTTGCTCTAATAATTTACTAAGGCGCTTACATTAAAACTAAAGACAACATTTTAATACAGAACACGAAGAATGTTCTGGAAGCTCCGACGGCGCTGAAGGAGGTCGTGATGAGAGGGGCATTTACGCAACACCTTGGTGGTGTGGCAATTGGATTCTACTTTCGGAAAACGACGACCATTGGACCAGGATTCCTCCAGGTAAATTACATGATTTAAAAAAAAATCGTAATTATCAACTTTGAAATTGATAACATTCATTTTACTATTTCAGTATGTCTTCTATATACATATAATAAAAATGTAAATATAACGTGTCTGTACATTTTCGATTTTCGAGAAAAACGTTGTTGCAATTATCTAGGAATAAGTCATTGAATACATTTCAATCATTTTTAGAAATGTCTGTCTGTCTGTCTGTTTGTTTCAAGACGCATTACTGCTAAAGTACTGGGTTTACAATAAACCCTCAACAAGAAAATCGTAAAGCATCTCCTCGGGTGTAACGTAGTTTTTATTTCATTAAAATCGGTCTACTCTATCAAAAGTTATTATAGTTTTAATGACGACGCGGCGTAGGTACGAGAGAAAAGTAGACAAGTAAATGAGCTTAATGCATTCAGATGACTTTATTAATCACTGTTTTTTTACGTAAGCTTCCACGCAGACGAAGTCGCGGGCACAGCTAGTATAAATATAAAAATGAAGGTTTCTGTATTCTTTAATGTAACTGTATTGAAACTTTTTACGATTACTTTTAATAGCACTATAGTTTTTGATATAGCACCATCAACATACGATAGGTTAGTATGTGATACACGAACCCTTTCAACAATGTTACCGTTTCAATGAATTCGTGTATTTTATATATCTTAGCGGCAATTCGTAGCATTTAAGTTAAAAACACGGTAACGAAGTTACTTTCTTTCTTTATCCTACACTTGCTGTTCCCTGTCCGCTTCATTAGCTATTAGAAAAAGGACAAAAGATCAATGGAATCGTAAAAATAAGTAAAACTATGTACAATATATTATACATTGAACGATCATACTCCCATACCGAAACGGTTAGTAGTTCTAATGTAACTGAAAGTAAAAAAACCTTTGTCGTTCAAGTGTTAATTAAATATGGACGATTAGGAAGCGCTTAACCTTTTCTATTTCCCATAACATTTTATTATGACGCCTTTGAAATCCTGCATATTTTTAATGGAAATTGAAATGGAAAACTTTGCTCAGATACTTTGGATAAGGCAGATACAAGCAAAGATGATCCTACGGAGTCAGAAACGGAGTTCAATAAGAGATACGTCGCGTTGACGCACAGACTGGTTCATAGAAGAGCGTGCATCGAGTTAAACCGAAGACAAGCGGACAATTCGTTTGGTAAGTAGAATTTTATATTTCCGTGTATATATAAGTGAATTACTTCAGATGAATATTGGGAACTAGGATTCATTTGAAGGTCAAAGTATTAGCTTATATGTACTTGTACGGGTTTTATAGTTTAACGTGGAGACAAACTAAAGATTATATCAACAATCAACAAGTAGAATTAATAATAGGGAAGGAATAATAATAGACGACTGCAAAAGTATTAAAACTTTTTTAGTTGTAAGTAAGGAGCGAGTTGATCAGTTGACCATTATTATACAAACTTTTTTGTTATATTGGTCTATATTTTCGGGTGGTTTACTTAATTACTATCTATCATATTTAGCTTTTTTTATATCATAGGGGGCAAAAGAACAGGCGAGTCACCTGATGGTAAGTGATCACCGCCGTCCATAGACACTAGCAACACCAGGGGAGTTGCAAGTGCGTTGCCGGCCTGTGTTTGGGGATGAGCAGAGGGGGCGCTCTCACTGACCGAACGAAACGCAACTGTGCAAACACTGTTAATTCTCTTCGGTGTTTCCGTGGGTCGGGTGGTAGTACCCCGGGCGAGTCGATCCATTCATGCTGAAACCAATAATAGCTTCACTGTGGCTCTACCGCCTACAGTTAGTAGTTATATATTTTCATATCCATTTATTGAAAAGCTCTTAATTTGACATTCCAAAACACACTTCATTTTTATGTGTATAGGCTTTAGATATCGAAGTTGGAGAATAATGTGCAAAGTCAATCACTACTAATGTCCGGTTACTGAGATACTCGGTTAAGCTACCAATATTTATTGACTCAACAAAATTATCCATAAGATAAACTGTCTGTTGGCCCGTTGATTTTTACTGACAATTATTGTATGATTGTGTGTTCAGAAACGCAATTTGACAAGTTATCGAACCGATAACGCTATTGAATAGATAAACTACAGTTAAAGTACCTCGCAAACCGGGCATTAGTCGATCATCTTTTCCAATATCGATATTATATATAAGAATATTTCTTCAAATGTGAACTCACGTTCTAAATGCTAAAGTACAGTCTAAAATGTTGCATAAGAAACGCAGAGAAAACTAAACTTATTTATGATATTTACGTGAAGATTATTTTTACATAGGTGGTTGAAAAAACAATAAAGAAAACACTCGATTACAAGATCCCAACTCGGAGTTATACCTATGTCAAGGGCAACGACTCTTAAACCAATCTTAATCTTAAAAATAAATCTTAAAAACCAATTTTATACTCAAAGTTTCCGATTAAACCGTCTGTGTAGAAAACAAGACAACTCTTATCGGTATCATTACATAGTATAAAACAAAGTCCCCTACCGCGTCTGTCTGTTTGTCTGTTCGCGATAAACTCAAAAACTACTGAACGGATCTTTATGCGGTTTTCACCATTAGATAAAGTGATTCACGAGGAACGTTTTGGTATATAATTTGTCATGGATTTTTTTTATAATTAGGGCGGGACAACGTCTGCCGGGCCCGCTAGTTTTAAATAAATGATAACTAGATACAAGTTAATGTTATCTAGATATTATCAGAAAATACTAATAGTTGCTTATAAGTAGTAATTATATTTTAAACACAATAAAAATAAATGATAATATAACATATTCTTTATACTGTTCAACTAATATAAGATTACCGAATTCAAAGTAACTATTTATATAAAACTAGCGGGCCTGGCAGACGTTGTCCCGCCCTGATTATAAAAAAATCCTGGACAAATATGTACCAAAACGTTCCTCGTGAATCACTTTATCCACTGGTGAAAACCGCATAGAGATCCATCCAGTAGTTTTTGAGTTTATCGCGAACAGACAGACAGACAGACGCGGTAGGGGACTTTGTTTTATACTATGTACTTAATGAAATATGAAATAACAAAAAAAAGAAAATTATAAAACTTATTGCAAATGTCAAATATATACTCTGCCAAACAACTTTTATAATAATGCTATAGATAATCGTTTGGATAAATTATAATCTTCGCATTTTTAATTACTATAAATTGCCCTTCACAACAGATAGGTTTTGACCTAAAAAGATTACGTCACAACTATTAAAATTTCACGTGAGTTAACTGCTCCACTTCGTACGGTGACGTGTACGACTATTTCTATTACCCTTTCTATTTTAATATCATCACCTTTTATTTTGGGTGTACCTATTGAATTCTTTCGTCCGACTCCCGGTGCGTAACGTTTCGCAAAGACATTTTTACCGTCCGATGACGTAATCCCGTGACTAACTCATGAAAAAATATGGCCTCGGCATAAAAGCCTAAGATCGTAAACATGCTACAGTTTATCTCCGAAAGAAAGCAGTAACAAATGCAAAATCGAAACAGGCCGATCTCGAGAGAACTAAATTTAATTTCACATTGCGTTACGGACGTCACTCTTCAGTTGTAGATCGTAAGCTACTGTGGATAGGTATTTTTACATCTGACGTTAGTGAAATGTGTAGTGCGTATTGATTTTTACATGAAAAACCGGTCGAGACAACAATTAATGTACTGTATGACGTAATATCCTTATAGTGCATGCGTAGTAAAGTTTTGTGAGAGAATTCATGAGCGTGTATAGTTTCAAAATCCTTGGATAAGTTTCAGAAATTTCCCCAAGATGGGACGCTCGTGTGAGTTTTGAACTTTTTATAAAACAATTTATTTTTTTATTATTTGTTATTTTATTTTGATTTCTTTTAGTCAAAGAAGTGTTAATGAGTTCAAAGGGGAATTTAAGACAGAAATTGGAAGAGATATTCAAATTGATGCTGATCGTATGGTGTCGACAGTGCCAAGTTAGCAAGCTTGTGGCGCCGGAACCTTGTGGTAAAAAATATACAGTTTATTTGTCACTGTCAATTATTTACTAAAACAAATAAAACCCTGAACAATTAAATGTATTAAATATAATACAATTTGGGTACTACTAATTCTTGCTACTGCTTTATACTTAATTGATTAACATCAAATTAGTAAATTATGCTAAGATTGTAAGTCTAACCTATAAATCAATTAACAAAATAATTATTTTTATTTATATATTTTATTGATTATTTTAGGAATTTTAATTAAACTGTAAGTTTTATTAATAACAAACTTTGAATTCAAAAGTCTAAATTATATGAAATTGAGAATTTTCTTTTAACGTAAAGTATACATTAAAATCTCTCTATAAATAGGTAGAGACAAAAGTTAAGTACATCTTACTCGTTTGTATCTTAATTGATTTTCTTTGTTATAATATTTTTCTGTTTAGTACATATTGGCGAGCTTTAGTGTAATCAAGACAATTTGGTAATTGTAGTTCGTTTCTTTTTCCATACTATCGACAAGTTAAAACCTTTATTTTTTCTATATTCATCATATTTCACAGACATTACGGGTCTACATTAAATAATATTTCACTTTTTTTTTCGAACTGACTACGCTATTGACCTACCAAGGTCTTAACAGCTTCACCGGACTACTAAGGCGGGCGCTTAAGGCACTCAGCCGATTGATATTTTCACAATTCCCTTCTTTATCTATATATTAATACGTGAAGCGAAAACTTTGTATCCCTTTTTAAGCGAATTGCGCGAATGGATGAACGTGAAATTTGGCATTGTTAAAGTTTATATGGAGGAGTAGTGCACGAAATTATTTTTTTTTATATAAAATGCATTAAAAACACATTAAATTAATTAAAATATATATTACACAACTTAGTACTTGAATTACACACAACATATATACACATGTAAATCAAAATGACGTTTCACCATTTACCTTTTTTCATCCTACATACTATATTTTTAACTTGACTTACGTTCCATTATTGTAGGATAATTTTATAATAATATAATATGGAAATTAATAATATACATTAATAATTAATTGATAAATAATTTATCTGTAGTAAATTTATGAAACCACTGAAATAATTATTATTCTCTTTGGTCTTATTGAATGTCAAAAAGAATTATGGTCGAATTTCGACCACTAGGCGACCACTAATATATATTTTACACGTGAAGAACATATTTGTACCATTCATCATGGTCTAATATCGACTATTCGACAACTATTGGTATATATTAATTTTATACGTTACTAACGGGCACGGCGGACGTTGTTCCGCCCTGATAATAAAATAAAACCTTGAAGTTAGACATATGCTATCCCTGAATTTTTTGTAGGCATTATCAAGCTCTACAACTTTCCTCTAGAAATCAATTATATATCTCTCATCGTTAAAGGCAGCGTTCGTAAGAAACGTTTTCGCTCGTCCGTTATTTCTCCGACTTACTTTGAAATCCGACTACCTCATAAAACTCTTTCCATTTTTTGGGTTAATATATAGCTTATAACACTCACAAATAACATGGCTTTCTATTGGTAAAAGTATTTTCAAAATTGGTTTAGTAGGCCCAGAGATTACCCCTTACAACGTCACAAGCTCACAACGTCGCAAACTCACAAACTTTACCTCTTTATAATATTAGTATAGATGAATCTGTATGTAAATAAACAAGTTGATTCGTTTTCACACATAATCGAGTTTATGAAAAATTAATATCGTTAAAATTTGGTCAATTTACAAATAATGTAAAATGAATGGAGCTTATATGAGATATTTTGGAATTTTGCCAAAGCATTAGTTCGTCAAGTAAACATTTGATTTGGGTATACGTTACTTCAGACGTCAATTGGGTACACATAATTATGTATGTCACGGCCGAACGATTCTATAGAGTTTACTGCCATCTTCTAGGTCACTATTTAGATAAGAATACTCATGCATACATAAATATCTACTTAAGCGCATGAGAATTATCTAGCTCCAATTTATACCCATAGGCCTCTAAGGTACATATATCAGGTCAACTAATAAATCTGTACTAATATTACAAAGCTAAAGGATTTGTTTGTTTGGTTGAACGCGCTAATCCCAGACTCTACTGATCAGATTTTAAAAATTCTTTCAGTGCTAGATAGCTCTTTTTTTCTCGAACTGACTACGCTATTGACCTGGCAAGGTCCTAACAGCTTCACCGGACTACTAAGGCACTTAGACACTCAGCTTAGCAATTCAGCCGATTTTATTTGGGCAACTAACCCAAGGGTGCATGGTACACCTCGGCTTGGCTGTTGCCTGATTGATGCAATTCGCGACCTACCTGAGCTAAGCTAAGCTACATATTCATACATACATGAGTTATTGAAATATATATGTGTACCAAGCATACATACCTCAACAATTCTTATATGTATTTTGTATCGGAAAATGCTAGGCAGCTCATTTATCTAGAGAGGTCATATATCATCGCTAAGACTAATAGGCGCGGAGCACCAATGAAAAATGTTTCAAAATTAGGGTGTTTTTTTTCCTTTGGAGAGCCTTCGCTGCGTGTTAGCGTTAGCCCAAAGTAACTATTCCACGCGGATGAAGTCGCGCGCAGAAGCTAGTATAATATAAATCTAGTTATTACTTTTAACTAGCGGGCCCGGCAGACGTTGTCCCGCCCTGATTATGAGAAAATCCTTGACAAATTATATACTAAAACGTTCCTCATTAATCACTCTATCCACCGCTGAAAACCGCATGAAAATCTGAGATTCTCGAAAATCACGTTTGTTAGTATTATAATAATTACTGTTCAGTGAATATTTTTGGAGAAACAAAAAGATTGTCGACTCTAAACCAGGAATGAGAAACCTACAACCCGTCGCATATTTTCGTACGGGCTTTCAAATATTTTGCATGTTGACTGTTTCTAGTTTACCACAGGCCCACTGTGCCTTAGGATTATCAACTTCATTTACGATAAAAACTATATGACATTGATAATTCATTTTTCAAGGATTAAATTATCATAAGCTTCATACATGCAATCCGCGCAAAAAATTAATAATTTTGTAGCTGGCCCGTTATGAAATAAAATATGTCACCAAACTCCTGTATGTGCATTCCGTCAGCTGCACTTGGGAGTCATGCATGAGGGAGAGCATGTTTACCATCTTGGACTAAATGGTTATTTTACATCGGGTGTGATTGAAAAGTAAATTTTCAAAAAAAAGTATTAACCGACTTCAATATCAATCAAAAACCCATAAGGCACTAAAAAGCGGAAAATAAATAGTTTATCAAATTAACCAAATTAAATAAAACATATGAATATGTGTGCTACCTAGAGATGTATTGGAAGTCGGTGCCAACCGAAATTTCAAATTTGTTCCAGGTAGAAATGTATTACAGAGACGCGAGAGTGGACTTAAACTTTGTACCTATGTAGATGATATGATTTTCGTTTCGCACCGACTTCCAATACATCTCTAGGTAGCACACATATTCATATGTTTTATTTAATTTGGTTAATTTGATAAACTATTTATTTTCCGCTTTTTAGTGCCTTATGGGTTTTTGATTGATATTGAAGTAGGATAATACTTTTTTTTGAAAATTTACTTTATTTTTCCATTTTTAGTGTACATAAATAAATTTTACTAGCAGTGCCCGCGAACTCCGTTCCGCCTTAAGTATATTAAAATATGCGCTTTTTTGCATAAGAACCTTCTCCTGACAATAACAAACACAACAAAAAAAGAATTAGCGAAATCGGTTCAGCTGTTCTCGAGATTTACGCTTAGCAACACATTCAGCGATTCATTTTTATATTATAGATATGGTTTCAATTGGTTGTACAATAAGTAACGTTTGGTGCGAACGCAATCTTATCAATAATCCGGGATAATTTCTACCACCAACTCGGCTACCATCGCTTCACACATAATACACCTTAAGTAATGTAATTACAATGCTTGCGTAATGTTGCAATACATCAACGAACATAAGAGCAATAGGTTCTAAGAATAGAAGAGTTTTTTTTATACTATTGGTGGCAAACGAACATACGGGTCTCCTGATGGTAAGTGATCACGGCCGCCCATGGACACCTGCGACACGAGAGGAAACACAGATGCGTTGCCGGCCCTTAAGAAAGGAGTAGGCTCGTTTCTTGAAAGTTTTCTGACTTTGTCACGGATCCCATAATCAGAACCTAACCAAACTCTCATCAAACTACCCTTGAAGTACATCCTTTCCAATAAAAAATGAATCATGGAAATCGGTTAGCGTGATATTGAGTTATTCGTCTATTTGTCGTGTACATACTTAATGCAAATTTAAAACTTATACGGTTTTGCACTGGATGCCGTTGTCGGAACTGGACCAAATTAAAATGGGACCACACGGGAAGTACCAGCTTTCAAATAAAAAAAGAATAATCAAAATCGGTTCACCCAGTCCAAAGTTATGAGGTAACAAACATAAAAAAAAAAAAAAAAATACAGTCAAATTGATAACCTCCTCCTTTTTTTTGAAGTCGGTTAAAAATAATAAAAAAGTTGCTAGCCTCTAATCAACAAGATTTTAAATTTTTCTAGACTTGACTTTAGGTGGAAAGAAATCTGAAGAACACTACTAACTGATTTAAATTGAACTCTGTTACAGAATTTAATTGCTTTTGGAATGATATTATGAATAATTATTTCATCGGAATGTCTTATTTCAAAGTCCCAAGTGAATTTTATTAGCATTTTGTTAATACTTTTCATTGCAGAAAGCGACAAAACTGTCGTCGTCAGGCGAGGGAACGAAGAGTTTGGTTTCCGTATCCACGGCAGCAAGCCAGTTGTAGTATCAGCGATCGAACCCGACACACCCGCCGAGACTTCAGGACTAGAGGTTGGAGATATAGTTATAGCGGTCAATGGTGAGCTAATCTTTAAAAAAATAATCGATATGAAGTATTTACTAGGTATTATAGAGAAGATTTGTTGCGGAATAAATAGTCTTTTGCTCATAGTGATAAAACAGTTAACTCAATCGACACTTGTGGATGGTCTATATTTTGACCTACTGGATCGAGCTATAAAAATAGTAAAAAAAGAGCTCACCTAAGGGTAAATGGATACTGTAACTTATGTTTATAGATATCAGCATGAATAGGTCGGCTCGCCCGGAGTAGTACCACCCTCTCATAGAAAACCGACGTGAAGTAACAGTGCTTGCATTGTTGCGTTTCGTAGGGTCAGTGAGAGCGCCAGTGGCCCACATCCTCCTCCCCCTCCCTTCCCACCCCCTTCCCCTCCCTATTCCCCTCCCCCCTTACCCTTCCCCACCAACTCAGGCTGGCAACGCATTTGCGACTCTTTTGGTGTTGCTGGTGTCTATAGACGGTGGTCATCACTTAATATTAAGTGACCTATCTGTCCGTTTGCCACTTATGATATTTAAAAAAAAAATCCACTACATTGTTTGATAAAAATAATAAGTCTTCACCGGCAGACAGTTTAAATGTTTTGATGTATGACTTTTATTCGGCTATATTATTACGCTACTAAATAGTAAAAATGTCATAAATAATGAAGTCCATTAAATGTTAAGGATCTCTGCAGTTTATAACAATTGTAACACAACGTCCAAAAAGGGTCGCAATCCTTAGTAAGACCAGTGGTAATACGTTACTATTGCTGTGGAGGTTATTACCTGTGTCCATGCATATTGCCAACTAATAAGCCTTTCAAATTAGAACTCAGTAATGCAAGTACTGTTGTTTTGCACCAAAAATAATAATGCTAATCGTGCTTCTGCATATGTAGCTTCGAAAGCATAAGTTACAACATGGAAACATGTAATTAAATAGAAAGCAAATCAAGAGAAGGCGATGTTTTTATTGTCAGAATCTTAACTATTTCAATACTTACAGGTATTAATGTTCTGGATAAAACACATTCAGAAGTTGTAAAGATAGCTCACTCCGGGTCGGAGATACTTGAACTGGATGTAAGTGTTTTTCTAAAAACGATGTTTATTACGATTTGATTTATTGAGTTTGAGATCAAGTGAAGTGCATTACTGCAGTCATTTAGCAAGCCAATGCAAAAAATAAAAATACCAAACATTACTGCCAACTGGCGACTGTTTTGTTTAATTTGCTTTCAAGGCGATCTTTATAAACAGATAGATCTCTATTGCTATTTTGAAAGATTAAAAAAAGGTTGTAGTATATCTTTCTATTTTATTTACTAGTATATTTGTTCGCTCTATGTTCGTACTTTAGTTCAAACACTTTCACATACAGAACTGAATTTAAACCAGCCTTATTCGTATACCAAATGGGCTTAATATCTAGTAAGATATCAACATTGGTTATTGAATGATTTGATTTATTTATATTTAACATCAAAGTTCAAATTTTATGTCTAAAATTTTGCGGTGTAATTTTTATTATAGATTATGTAGATGATCTTTAACTATTCACTGCTTTTACCTTTTTTTACTTAGCATAGCGGTATCATGTATAATACGTAAGTAAATAAATAATTGATCATCGGTTATTTAATGTCAAATTTTTGCATTGTTTATGTCAAAATAACTTCATTAATGCCAGGTTTCTGAGATACTCGGTTAAACTACCAATAGTTATTGACTCAACAAAGATATCCAGAAAATAAACATTCAAGTGGCCCGTTGAGTTTTACTGACATTTATCGTATGATTATGTGTTCAGAAACGCAATATGACAAGTTATCGAACCGCTAACGCTATTGAACAGATAAACTACAATTAAAGTACCTCAGACACGGGACATAACTGATATAAAATAGTAGTGCAAATCATAAATTACTTCATATTCTAGGGTTCCTGTGACAGATCGCTGCGTTCCATTATGGATACTATGGAACTGTTATAACACTAGTTACACTATTTCCAGTAATTTTAGTCTTTTCTAAAATAACTCATTACAATTCAGAGGAAAGCATTACTTATAGTTTAGAGTCCTCTTGTCTATAAAACTAATTAATTGTGCACAAACATGATTATTAATATAAACCATTTCAGAGTACAGATGGATAAAAGTCGTTATGGTCTAGTGGTTTGACCGGTGGAATATCAACCCGATATCCGCAGGTTCGAACCCCAGCATGTACCAACGATTTTTTTGGAATTTGCCTACATTTACGAATTTAAATTGATAACGCTATCAGCTGATGGTGAAGGAAAACATGGTGAGGAAACCTGAACCTGAGAAATGTTCTTGTATAGTAGTACTACTGTATGTGAGACAACATAGAACTGTGGATTTCTCGGAGTTTGATATCGCCAATACGCCGTGGACTGGCGCGGTGATTATGTCCATACCTATCTTCGGGAAGAGGTCTATGGCCCTCAGTGGGTCTCTTATGGGCTGCTGATGATGCTTGATAGTTTCTAGGGGTGTGCGAATATTCGAATTATTCGATAGCGAATCGAACCGAATAATTCGATTCAAAATTTGAACTGAACATTCGAACTATTCGAATAAGTCAAACTGTTCGGATTATTCAAATAATTTAAACTGTTTTAATGATCTTAACTAATATGATATTTATCTAATCTTAATATATATATTTCTTGTGTGCGTGTGTATGTGACTGAACTCCTCCTAAACGACTGGACCGATTTTGATGAAATTTTTTGTGTGTGTTCGTGGAGATCCGAGAATGGTTTAGATTCACAATTGGACCCGGTAGGTGGCGCTGCAGTTGACTTTTAGGATTTTTTTTATTATCAAGGCAGGACAACGTCCGCCCGGTCCGCTAGTAGTAAATAATTATTAATATACAAATTTAGTTGAATAGATTCGTCTGTCACGCTAGTTTGAAAATTTATAATAAATAAGAAAGTAGATTATTTATGTTATAAAATTATTTAATTTCAGGTTTTATGCAAAATACAATATTTTGAAACTGTTGTATATTTCCCTATAAGTATCAGATTAATACTTCTACCTTATTTAAAAAAATAATTGGTTCTCTGTAAAGCCGGTTTACGATAGTTTTACGTATAACGTAATAAGAAAACATTGATGAAAAATTGCATACTTTTATGAATTGAATTGAATTATTCTATATATATTATAGGTATATGCGTCACAAGCCGAACGCTTACGCCGATCGCGCTTCTCTATCGCTTGTTCTGCGCTCTGGTTTGTACGCTCGGCTCAGGCGGAATGTGACAATGAGTCATGCTTTATCACGCGTGCAGCCGGCGTTCATCGATTTATAAGACATTATCAAGTCAAATATTCGAATAATTCGATTAATTAATATTCGATACGTATTTCGAATCGAACATAATTACTCGATTCGAGCATTATTCGTACACCCCTAATAATTTCCCCTTAACTTCGATAATCAGGTAGCGAGGACATGTGATGTGGTAGCAACATTAGCCCACGAAGGTGGTCCGGCAGCGTTATACTCCGGGTATTTGTGGCGCGCAGCACCGTTAAGACCTCACCATCCACCGCGATGGACGCGAAGATGGTTCGTCCTAAAGAGAGATAACTGTCTCTACTATTATAAGACAGATTCGGTATGTTAAATATACTATTAAATAAAAAAAAAAAAAGGGGGGGGGTTCAAAAAAATCCAAAATTCGATCGCAGCGCCACCTGGGGCCAATTGGTCTAAACATCAATCCGCCCCTTTTGGGGTGTATACTGGTACTAACATTATATATATATATATATATATATATATATATATATATATATATATATATATATATATATATATATATATATATTATATATATATATATATATGTCGGGGAAAACGTTACTCCCGTTGGCATCGTCATTAGTGGTTACGGATTTAGTGGGCGTCTTTCGGGTAAAATGCGAGCACAAAACACAATTATCACAGTTTCACTATTTATTACACTACTTATATTTTAATCTAAACTTAAATTAAACAATATTTCGGCAAAAGTCACAATCTGACCGAGCAGCGAGTTCGGGGCACCGATCTTACTTTAACAACCTTTCGTTAATGATCCAACTCGATCTTGCTCTCGCTAAAACAAATGTGTCACCAATACTGTCCGCCCTCTAAAAGTAAAGATGGCGCCTCGATCCGATCAATCGAGGTACTGATTCTTCTCTGATTGGCCATTACGTAAATTACAGTATATGTAACTTCTATTACATTCTTAAGGTTTTAAGCTATAGAAAAATATAACAAATGAAATTAAGAAAGAAAGAAAAATTATGAAAAAAAATTAAGTATTTTGAAAATAATAAATTGTAAGCCTCTAAAAGTAAAGACCTCGACCCCGCTCGAGGCACGTAGTCTGTTCTGATTGGTCGTTATGTGAATTACAATATTCGTAACTTTTATTCGATTATTAAGGCTTTTAAGTTATGGAAAAATGTAACAAATCAAATAAAATTAAATTAAGAATTTAGATGAAGACAAATGACTGGTGTGTGCAAACAACAATCAACTCGACTTATAGCTTCCTCCGACATATATATAAATCTGGAGGGTTTGTTTGGTTGACCGCGCTAATCTCTGGAATTATTGGTCCGATTTGAAAAATTCTTTCAGTGTTACACAGCTCATTTACCGAGGAAG
Source organism: Antheraea yamamai (assembly GCA_036509395.1). NCBI lineage: Eukaryota > Metazoa > Arthropoda > Insecta > Lepidoptera > Saturniidae > Antheraea > Antheraea yamamai. The sequence goes on from AP028426.1 coordinate 6,181,605, forward strand.
GCTATAGATTATATATGATTATGCTAAGATCAATAGCAGCAAAGCACTAATGAAGAATGTTTCATAATCTTTTTTATCATTTTGAGAGCTATCGTTGTGTTAGCCCGAAGTAAAAATTCCACGCGGACGAAATCGCGGCAAGGCTCTTATAATTATTCTTTTTTAGTTGGTACTTTTATTCTGAATTTTAAGTTCTATAAGACTTATAATTAATAAATATCAGTAACAATTAATAAATATTTTTTTTCTGTTTTGAGATTAAAATTAGGTATATCGTCTTTATATATATATCCGATATAATTACAATATTAAAGTCAAAACAAGCAAATTACTTTTTTCATTTAAATATATGTTCCAAATAGAACCTTATGTAGTTTCCATTTGCAACTGCGCTCCAATCTTTTTTTTATTGTTATTATTTTGTATTATTATTGTGCGTTAAATCAATCGATTTAAATTAAGGAAATTTAATTAATTAAAAATCACCCAAGGTTTTGTACTATAGTTAAATGGTCGTTATTTTGTATTTGTTATTATCAGAGCATCCATCCAGTGGGAGCCCTTATGTTGGTCAACTATCAGCTGACTGAGGAGGATGTTGGAAAAGCGCACGGGTTCCGGCTGCAGCGCGGCGGCGGCGTGCGTTTGCAACTCGCCGCCGACACTGCGGAAGCCGCCGCTAGATGGCGCGCTGTCCTCGCACATGCTATAGACGCCAGCAATCAGGTATGTCACGTGTTATATCTACAAACTAACAATATGATATACAGGATAATTTGAATTGACTTTGTAATTCTCTTAGGGAAAATTATGAAATTACCTATTGAGATACAAAATAATAGTGTTTCTTGTAAGGAAAGTAACCACTGCCATTTTTAAGTTCATGGTAGTCATATAGAAAGAAAATAAACATTACAAAATATATTAACACGAAACCCGTTGTACGGGATACTAATTTGAATCAAGTCTGAAGTAAATATTGCTCAGTTATATAGTTCGGCTGAACGAGTTTTTGAATTGATTTGATAAAAAGTAAGAAAAAATCTTTGAAGTTATATTATGATGTAAATTAAAAATATGTTTTTCTAAGTATACAAAATAATTGCTGTAAATTTTTTTTGTTCGTGGTACTGATATGACTAGAAAGAAATATAAAAACATACATCGCATAATATAAAAAACTGAATGTCATTTACAAGATACTAATTAGAATTAATTTAACCAATTATTTAGATACCGTTTTGTATGTAATACAAAGTTTTATGTTTCTTGAAAGTACACACAATATTCACTGTGTCATTGTCATCCTCACGATGATTACAAAATTAGAAAACAAAAATAGAAAATGGTAATGGAGAATATATATTTTTTTTATGCCATAGTAGACGAACGAACAGGTGGGTCACCTGATATTAAGTGATCACCACCGTCCATAGACACTAGCAACACCAGGGAAGTCGCAAGTGCGTTGCCAGCTTGTGTTTGCCAGGATTAATGGGGGAGGGGAGGGAGAGATGGAGAGGGGAGGGGAGACATATAAAATTAAAAAAAAAAAGAAAAAAAAAAAAAAAAAAAAAAAAAAAAAAAAAGAAAAAAGGGGGAAAAAAGGAAATTTTGGGGAGGAAAAAAATGAAGAGGGGGGGAGGGAATGGTTGGGGGAAAGGGGTCACCTGATGTAAGGATCACCGCCGTCATAGAAAGAAAAGGGGTGGGGGGGGGGGGGGGGGGGTGGGGGAGGGGAGGGAGACATGGAGAGGGGAGGGAGACATGAGGGGGGGAGGGGAAGGGAATAGGAGGGGTGCCTCCGGCGCTCTCACTGACCGAACGAGACGCAACAATGCAAGCACTGTTACTTCACGTCGGTGTTTCTGTGGGTCGGGTGGTAGTACCCCGGGCGAGCCGACCCATTCATGCTGAAACCAGTAATAGCTTCAGCGTGGCTCTGCCACCTACAAAACGTAATGAACGGGATATGAGTTTGAAATAACTTTAAAATTATTTTAAGTTACATTATATAAACGTATAGTTATTTTTATTTTGTATAAATATTTACTATATTTTTTTAGATACTTGAGAAAATTTACTTCAAATACGGTTGCCGTAATTCACAAATATACTATTATGGCCATAGGTTTACTTAAAGGTAGTAACAGGCCTGGCTATTATCAAAAAATTGTATACTGCTATAATAAAACACGGTTTTGTATTGTGAATGTTTTATTTTATAAGTATATACTTTTTATCCTCTTTTTTTTGGCAACCAATTTTCCAGATTGTCATCGTCGAGTAGGTAATAATAATATTACTAGTGCCTTGTAATCATTTCAATGTTCTAACAAGAGGGTGGCTACCTTGTTAGAACTTTCGACGGAGATCTTGTGGCATTTCAGAATTCATGCTCCATCCACTTCACTTGTGCGCAACAACCGAACTATATTACGTAAAATACCACCAATATTACAAAATATAGAGTGAAATAACACAAAATCTATTATTACTATAATAAAACTGTAACTAGGCCCAATCTGTATATTAAATATTTTTTTTTAATTATAATAGAGGTAGACTTCCTTATCGATATAGAAGCCAAAAATAATCCTTTTACAATTTTTGTCTGTCTGGCCCTGTGAACACGTATAACTCTGAAAGTACTGAACCAATTTTGACGAAATTTGACACAGTGATAACTAATATTACAAGGTTACATCTAGGATACTTTTTGTCCCATAAAACACAAGGGATTCTCCATGATAGCTAACTAACATATTTCAACATAATATATTTGTTGTATGTATAGCGTGACGGTTGGTTGGAGGTGACGATGAGGAATATGAAGTTGCCTCCCTCATCGATTCCGCGGCCGGATTGCTTCGGATACCTGATGAAGCTTGGCTCCAAGTGGAAGTCCTGGGCGAAGAGATATTGCGTACTGAAAGACGCCTGCCTATATTTCTACAACGATGGAAATAGTAAAAACGCTTTTGGTAAGAATAATGTTTAGTGAGGTGTTTCTAAGAATTAAGAATATTTTTAGGGGTCATTCAAGAAAGCGCTAAAGAGGGAGGCCTTTGGTTTGTTTATTTTTGAAGACACAAGGGATGAGGGATCTGAATATGCGAGGCGCGCAGTCTTGTCCATTGGAGTACCATCGCCCTAGTAGCCAACCGTCATAAGTTAACATAATATAAGTTACAAATTCTTTATATCTAGTGTTACATTAAATACGTATAGTGTCGATGCGATCAGGGATGCCAATAAACACTTCGTAGATACTGTCACTATTTATTTGGGCAGAGCTTCGCCTTACAATACTTTGTACATAATAATGCTTAGATATCACGGACATCTTGCCTTTTAAAGGCCGATTTATGTAAATCAAAGCGATTATTTACACATAATTAAACAAAAATAATGAATTATGAACAAATTAATGTTATTTAAGCTATACAACAATTTTATATAATTATTCTTATTTATGTATATTTAATGTGTTTACTAATGTGTTTCGACATGTAGATCAGCGACATCTTGTCTTTCATAGGCTGAACTGTGAAGTCAAAGAGTATACTATTTATTCATAATTCTGCAAAATAATTAAAGTACATATAATAACGATCAAACTAATGATTCAATTGTATTTAATAATATCAATTCTTATTTATGTCTTATTGAAATCTATATAATAATAATAATTCTTATTTATGTATCTTTAATATGGTGGCGGTAGTATCAATGTGTATATCTAATATGGTGGTGCTAGTATCAATGTGTATCTCTAATATGGTGGCGCTAGTATCAATGTGTATCTCTAATATGGTGGCGCTAGTATCAATGTGTATCTCTAATATGGTGGCGCTAGTATCAATGTGTATCTCTAATATGGTGGCGCTAGTATCAATGTGTATCTCTAATATGGTGGTGCTAGTATCAATGTGTATCTCTAATATGGTGGCGCTAGTATCAATGTGTATCTCTAATATGGTGGCGCTAGTATCAATGTGTATCTCTAATATGGTGACGCTAGTGTATCAATGTGTATCTCTAATATGGTGGCGCTAGAGTATCAATGTGATCCCTAATATGGTGGCGCTAGAGTATCAATGTGTATCTCTAATATGGTGGTGCTAGTATCAATGTGTATCTCTAATATGGTGGTGCTAGTATCAATGTGTATCTCTAATATGGTGGCGCTAGTATCAATGTGTATCTCTAATATGGTGGCGCTAGTATCAATGTGTATCTCTAATATGGTGACGCTAGTGTATCAATGTGTATCTCTAATATGGTGGAGCTAGAGTATCAATGTGTATCTCTAATATGGTGGCGCTAGAGTATCAGTGTGATCCCTAATATGGTGGCGCTAGAGTATCAATGTGTATCTCTAATATGTTGGCGCTAGTGTCAATGTATATCTATAATATGTCAATGTTCCGGTCGTGTTGTAGTCTCGTCTCTTGAATGTGACGCAGCGGCACCGGAGGTGGGTGATAACACTAGACTTGTTAACTGTTGCCTTTGAATCAATATGGAAACCCGAACAGATTAAAAAATATTTATCTAAATGTTTACGTAAGAATGGGGGCCTCCTTACATGATACCTGAACGACCCCTCATATTGTATGAGTTTTAGCGTTGTATCACAATCACATCAAATGTTAAATGATGTGGTCTAATATAGTAATCACGCTAACGCTAAATATATTGGTTCTCAAATGCAGCTGCTGGAACATACTTATAGACCTTTTACTTATCGGCGACAGATTTTCAACTTACGGGTTGGTATCCAGACGGGTTTTAAAAAAAGGCCTTACAATCATGATATCGTTTAATCGCTTCGTTTTCCTTCACCGAAACTTTATTTATTTATTCATTATAGGAAAGCTAGTAAGCTACCTATAGCTAGCACTATATACGGACAATGTACAGGCACATTGGCCTTTAAATCTATCACAGCATACGCTATGTGGTAGACAAACTCAATCAAAATACTATAAAGATAGATATATTATAAACTAAAATAGTATTAATATATAATTATAAATAACTATCACAAAAGAAATTTCGTAAAATGAAAATATTCAGTATAAAGACTAAGAATTACATAATCAAAGCAACAACATAATAAAGTAATAATTTAAATTGTTAGGAGCTAAAACTTATGTCTCTCAGAAACAATAATGCTTTTTCCTTAAAAGTGCACAACGTGTCACCAAATATGTCCAACTCAGTTCCTAATTTGTTCTACTGATCACTTAATCTAGATACAGGCGCATTTAATCCGATATTAGTTTTTATGGTTGGTTCTTTAAATAAGTTGACGGGGTGCCTTAGTATTTGGTGTATTTAAGGAAAACGTTTCAATTTCGAAGAAGTTTAGCTTGTCCAGTTAGGAAAATTTACGTTTACTCCTATATGATTTATGGGCCAGGTGACGAACAAATCTCTTTTGTAAATATTCAATTCGTTCTTGATGTATTTTTTGTAAAGTCGCTACCACACTAAACTACAGTTTTCTAAAAGATTTCTGACATAGGTAGCGAGTTGAGCTTCATTATAGGGAGACACTGAACACGTACCTATACCAATAAGTCATCTCTTCTTTTGACATTCAAACTTTAATCTACTTACTCGATAACTGTATTGTATCTTCGCTAACAGTTAGCTAATCCATTGTAAATCCGTTTCGCGCAGGTATGGCGTGTCTCCACGGGTACAGGATACAGACGTGCGCTCCGGGCGGAAAGAAATACGCGTTCGAAGTAATGCCGACTGAGACGAAACAGAGACACTTCTATTTCCATACGGAGTCCGAAATGGACAGGAAACGGTAAGTATATTGTAATGTACGTCCATCAGAGGATGATCTACTTGGTGGACATTGTAGTCATTCGTACGGAGTGATTTGCTTCCACATTTATTATACGTACCTACGGGTAAGAAATGGGATTCACTTCCCGCGTATATCTTCCCTTCATCATATAATTTGGGAGTGTGAGACAGTTAGTAAGAGACGAGTGAATAGGCATCTAGCGGGTGAGCGCGATCCTGTAAAACATAAACAATGTGAATAGCCTTTTTTAAGTCTCAATTTGATTTTTATTTTCTGCATTAACTAGCCTAATTGATGCGACGCATCGCTTGCATTACTGTAGATTTGATTTATCCCTCGGAAATAGTAGTTTTCTCTAGAGGAAAGGTGGTCCTGTGTCTTTTCTGTACCCCCCGACGCATGTACACAAAATTTCATCATAAATTTTTCGTACTTGGCGCATATTTTGGTTAACTTGAACTTATTATTTGAACAACAATCAATCATAGCATGTTACTCGGATATATAAGCTATATCACTGTAAAGTTTCAACGAGAATCCATTCAGCAGTCTTTGCATGAAAGAGTAAATATCCATCCGACCTCACAAAATTTCTCGTTTGTAATATTAATATGAATAGAATAACATTTATTTACTTATATACATATAATAAGAGTTTAAATCTAACGTGCCTGTACTTTTTAGATTTTTGGGTAAAATATTTGTTTTCTTGGAATAAGTAATAAAATACATTTCAATCATTTTTAGAAAAGTATGTCTGTCGGTTTGTTATGAACACGCATCACTGCTAATTTACTACGTTTACGATATAACCTTTCAAAAAATCATAAAGCATATCGAGTAACATTTGGTCAATATTTCATTAAAATCGGTTCGTTCTATCAAAAGTTATTGTCACTTGAACGATGTCACTGCTGAAATACGAGAGAAATCTAGATACGTAAATGGACTTAATGCATTCACATGGTTTTATTAATCGCTGTTTTTATATAAGCTTCCACGCGGACGAAGTCGCGGGCACAGCTAATTAAAAACAATAAGGTCAACCCCAGTCCCATTGTTGGGCAAGACGACTTTTCACTGGGAAAGGTAAATGCATAATCGAACCGCCAACCTACGTAGATATTCGTAGATACTATTATAAAAATATTTCTCAGGTTAAGGGCCCTTTCAGTTTAGACGGTTTGTGTCTGACTGCTGTCGTACGGCTGATACACAGATTTATGAGAGGGTGTCGCACTACAGCAGGACAGCAGTACGACCTAAATCGTCTAAATCACAGTGCTTTGCGGTTGCAGTCCAACTGTATTTTACTGATGTCCACCAATACTTGCATTTAGTTGTTGTTGGTGCTGGTCTTGTTAATAAAATTCAGAAGTAAACGATTACCTGGATAATTCTTTTCATTTGTATTTTTATTTTTTAAATTTGTGATATTTTTTTTACATATACCAACCCAAGTTTTTTTTTTTCTGTACACGATTAAAATGATCATCGTATTTTGAGTGTCATACAGCGGGCCGGACTTGTATTTTGTATATAAATTTTTCTATTTTTGTGTCACCTATAGTAAGATAGTAGACATAGTTATTTATTTTACAAAATGCAAAGCTGGATGTGCCCTCCTCACTAGTGAATCAAAAAAGAGGCACATGGCGTTTTGCGTTGTTGCCGTCCTGCTAACGGACGTGCGCCGGACTGCTCTCGCCCGTTTTCGGTTCAACATATTTTGTATGAAAAACATAACCGCCCGTGTGCAGTGCGTTAACCGCCTTGTTCTCGCGCGGCAGCAACCCGATACTGTCCGCTTAAATTCAAAGTGCCCTTAGGTTCTCTCACGATGTTTTCTTTCACCTTGTAAAGAGTAACTAGAACTTCGTTTTCCAACTATTTTTCTGAAGTGCAAACTTCTTTAGGCGTTTTGAACGGTATATTTAGCAAGAGATAGATTAATAATTTCGCATCATGACATGATACGTAAGCATGACCGGCCGCATTGCGCCTGCTCGGCTTGTGTCAGACTAGCTAATATGTGTAATAGTTTGCAGCTCGTCATACGTTTGATTGATTAATAGACTTTATGTATACAATTATTGCTCCGAGTGCCAATTGATATGAAAACACACTAATGTTAACAATTTCAATAAACAAATTCTGAGGTTCAAATATTGTCATTCACGCTATAATTAATATAGAAATTCAAAAGACATTTCCTTGTTTTGAGTTTTCACTTCTGTCGGCAGTCCTTATGACTCCCTCGACTCTTTTTTTGTAATGCTTGTGCAAGTGCTTGTACTTGCGGATTTCATATAGAAGTTATTTATATTTCAGAGGATTCGATTTTGAAACATTATTATAATAAATTAATACAGGTATGTATTTGTTTTCAGATGGATGGCAGCTCTAGAATATTCTATAGACCGATGGATGAAGGCCGGTTGACGACTATACACACCTTCAAATGATTTATTCGAATATGTTATATAATCTATTTTATTAAAATTAATTATCTATTTATATTTTGAATTTATTAACTATATAAAATCCTTATTTAAGCGCACGTTGATTATATTAACATATTATAAGACATTGTATTAACATACGTTTTTATGTATTATATTTTATGAGGTCAGTTAAAACACCTGTCAAGTAAAAGAGTATATTGATGTTTTTAAATCATTTTATTAAAATAGATGTATAAATATTAAGGAAGAAATTACGACAACGTTGTTACCCGTCCTATTAAGAACCTACGGAACCACGCGAAACCTTCTAATGGCATAATGAATAATAATTATTGATAAAATTGCTCCAATTTTTATTAATTGTTAAAATATGTTATCTTATTTGAAATATATTTCAGATATTACTTATAAATTATTATAACGATAGTAAAAAAACTGAGTTTTTAAAAGTCATTTGTAATTTGTGTATGTAGGTATATTTACAAAATCCTTGACGTAGATTGTTAAATTAAACTGGACTAAAAACAAAATACATTAATTAACTGTTGACATTACAGATTCCTTTTTATAAAACGCCGGACTCTTTAACTATTTATTTGTCTCTTAAGAATTACTGATCGGATTTACGTATCTCTATTTTTCTTTAATTGTGTCGGATCAGATTTTAGTATAAACTTGATTACAAACTAGCTACCGTACCCTGGCATCGCACGGGTGTACTAACGAAGAAAATGAAACCAAATCTGCCCGTAACAGTTCGACTTTATAATGAAACTAGCCGTCACGGCGGACGTTGTCCCGCTCTGATAATAAAAAAAAGCTTCAAGATAGATATATGCTGTCGCTGAATTTTTTGTAGGCATTATCAAGTTCTAGAACTCAATCATATATCTCTCATCGTTAAAGCAGCGTTCGTAAGAAACGTTTTCGTTCAACCATTTTTTCTCCGACTTACTTTGCAAATCCGACTACCACAAAAAGTCTTTTTATTTCTGAGGTTAATATATAGCCTATGACAGTCACAAATAACGTGGCTTTCTATTGGTAAAAGAATTTTCAAAATCGGTTTAATAGATCCAGAGATCATCCTCTACAACGTCACAAACTCACAAACTTTACCTCTTTATAACACTAGTATAGATAAAATGGCAAAGTCTATTTCGTCAATATTTTTGAAAATCTTCCTCTGCCTTAATAATTTTTATATGGAGTTTTAGTAGCCCAAATTCTTCCCTTCTTCCGTACCATTTCTCAAATGTTTTCTTTTATACAAACCTTGGACTGATAACGCCCAAAGAAAGGAATCAACCAAGTAGATGTAGCCGTTCTGTAGTAATGCGATTACATGCATATGACAATTAATTTTCTTTTTTATATGTAAATGCGATAATAATTATAAATGAAACGGAGCAAAATTTGCTGGATATGAATTCTCGTGCCATAAGCTTCCTAAATCATTAAATGTCGAACGATATATTATTATAGATCAATTTAACTCTTTACATTATTACACTTCATTTTACAAAATTACATACATACTACATATGAGTGTGCATCAAACTTTGTTTCGATAATACATTCCCGGACTTTAAGAGTAAAGGCGGCGGTGAGACATGACGAAGGGGCTCAGGTAAAAAATAAAATAAATAATAGTAAGGACGAATAATCTGTAGTGTGCAAAGCTGCAAGGACAGTTATATAAACATCAGAACTTAAACAAAATAAAATTAATATAACCCCATTTCTAAATAAGAAGATATCTGCATAGACTGTGCTTAAATTGAAAAAAATAAATATTTTTAAGTCGCATTAATTATTTACTTTTTACAGCAACCTTCAAGTTGTAACCGAGCACTTGGCAACAACTTCAAAATGTGTTATTGATGACCAATTTATACGAAATATATCAGATAACATTAAAACGAGTAACAAATGGTACGAGCCACGTTTATCTGGATCCATGTCTAGAGCACATTATATTTAACTTATAAAATTGTCGAAATATTCCACAAATCCTCCTGGCCCTCCTGATACATTTTACTGTAGGTCCCGCGCTGACTTATTTGGATATTGATAAAATTTGCCAATCTAATTTGACGTTTAACATACTGCTTCATTGTAGTAAAACCTCGTTTAGTAGAAAATCTCTATAGTTCCATAAGATAATTTTGTAGTTAGGTAGAGCCACACTGAGGCTATTGCTGGTTTCAGCATGAATGGGTCGGCTCACTTGGGGTAATACCACCCGACCCACAGAAAACCGACGTGAAGTAATAGAGCTTGCACTGTTCTGTTTCGTTCGGTCAGTGAGAGCGCCGGAGGCCCATCTCCCCTCTCCTCCTGCCTCCTCTCCACACTCCTTCCAAGGCAAGACAAGACCCAGCGCGAATGCTTGGCCGCCCACTAACCAAGACAGAGCGGTCTAACTATGGAAGGTCAAGACGCCCCTTTCCTCCTTGGCCCGGCCTGGCAGTAAAGGAGACGCCTTCTCCAACTTCTGTTTTTACCGAGGTTGTCTCCTTAGCCCCATTAATTGGTTTTCTCCTTCGGTATTCGGGTATCATCCTAAAACCGCTCATCCGTGTTTATAACAAGGTTGTTTTCTCATCGATTGTATCTTCTTAAAGTGGTTTTTTCCCACGATAACCTCCTAAGGAGATATTCACCCTCCACCCTTTAAGTAGCTAGCCAAAGCAGGCTCGTCTTAATCCCGTCCCCTGTTCTCTCTAATGAGCCGAAGGAGCTGCGTGGGGCGCCGTATACGAGGGCATAGATCCTGCCTCTGTGCTGGGTACCGAACCATCAAGAATCTTTATCGGTTCTACAGCCTAAATTTGCAGAGTTCTGGAAGATAGGGTCACTTCGATTAAGATGTGACACTTCACCACGCACAACATTCCTAGAGGACAAGTTAAAACTCTAAATATTCAACACGTACGAACCTTATGTAGGTTTAGAAGTAATTTTCGATTTATACATTACCTACATCAGTAACAAGATTATTTGCTACACTTCTGTAACTCCAAATTAGATAGTATAAAGTATTGAAGTCAAACGTTTACCTATAAAAGCCTTTAAAGTCAAAACCTTTTCTCCCTCTATATTACGAAAATTCGTGTTTCTCTTGAACCTTAACTTATCACATAGTTCTAATGTATAGAACTGTACTGATTCACCAGAAAATGTACTTTATGATGATTTTTTCCCTTTATATTATGAAGTTCAAGTAATATTAATACTTATCGATGAGAAATGCGCTTAGAATCATAAAAGTATAATTTAAAAAGTAACGAAATAAATTGATACATGATTATAATAATATTCAATACATATTCAGACTTATTTTAATAGTTATAATGAATATTACAACGACGCATCGAATATTCAACATATTCAGTGCATAGCTTTAATCTATTTGATAATAGATAATTAGAAATAAATGAAATTATTGACACAGACGTATTGAATATGAAAAGTTTTATTATAAAATGCAACGACTGAATAAAATGAGACTAAAATATGACGAGAATTAATGGATACCTAAAATTGAAAATTAGGAACTATCTTTGACACACCTTTAACTACGTTGATAAATGAAATGGATAATATTTATGAAATATATCTAAATAACGACTGAGCTCGTTTAAAATAATATTAAAAACAATATTCCTATAGCGTAGTAATGTTAATTAGATGTAAAATGTAGGTATTAGTTGAATTACAAATATTATTCGATATGCCAAAGTGTAGTACAGTATTAGTCGTTAATAGTATGATTAAGTAAGTGAAATTATAATTTGATTTTTATGATAACATAAGATAATTGGTAGTTTTTAACTGTAACCCTCTTTAAATATGTGATTATTATCGGTGTTGTGATTTCGAATACATTGTTTAAATATAACTTTCTAATTTGATATAAGTTTATGAATTACAATTGTAAATACGAATAGTTTTAGAAGGGTTACAGTAGTTATGTATGTAAGAGACAGTTCTATTGCCCTTTAGGATGTGGTCCATACTAGGTGACTTAAAATAGTGCATTAAACTGATATTTATAATAGTGAAGATAAATCCATATTGACAATGTATATAAATCATTTAAAAGCTCAAATATATTTAAATAAAATGATGTATAAAGACTTGAATGTAAACAAATCGGTTAAACTGAAAGCTTATAGAGTAAATTGAATTGTATGTATATTAATTAGTGAACGATTGAATCTAAATGTATATTATATATAGTTACCAATAAAGTTTGTTTAAAATCTATTGCAAATTTATAAGTGCACGTTAAAATGTATAACATATTTATTGGATTTATTATATTTATCAGCAAAAATATAGTTATTATAATGTGTTCAGTAAGTCTGTAAGTAATGGAAAATAATGTTGCCATTTTTAAAATATATCCACTTAATGTTGTACCTATAAATTAATTGATGTCAAATATCTTTGAAACGTTCAATATAAAATCTTATAAATTTTTGAAGCAAAACTGCTAATGCAATAAGCAGTCCGATATAACATTGCACGTGGATAATACAAATTCCTGAAAAGGACAAAATTTTTAATGATATATATATTTGACTGTATGAATAGATTTCATTGTAATAAATATTAAAAGTAATAATGTGTTTATTATTTATATCTCAATCATCATTAAAAAGATTTCTATTTTATATTAGGAATTATATGACAAGTTTGTGGCTTCTAAATTCTAATGAATTCTTTTGCGCTAACACCGAACTTCGCATTTAGTTTTATTGCAAATTTATTCAAGTTCTTTTTTAATATGCTTTTTTAAAAGAACGTGCATTTCGTATCGGTGAATGGAATATTAATTTTAAAATTACATTTTAATAAGAGACTTTGTAAGTTTTTGTTAAAAAAAACGATTATCAATTAGCAAGCGCAGTCGAATTCCACGATACGAAGTCCGAGAACAGTGTTAATTTACATGACTTATTAGCTACTAACATGAAAAATAAACAATCCAGTGATATTCTTCCCTTTTTTATCGTTCTCAAAGTAAAAACGTATGGAGGCTTTGGTATAGCCGCTGTCGAGGGGGGCGGGGGCAGGAGACGCCACAGGAGCGCTACTGCCTCTGACAACGGTAGTACGCGCGCTCAACTCCCACTAGTCGCGCGCCGTCTGCGCACACGCAGTCTTCGCGTTTAGTGATATGAACTGAAAATATTACAGTTGCAACAAAACTTGTATCAAATATGTTATCGGATTACAGTGCACATATGGACCTGTGAATATAACGTGCTAACAGACGGTGATAATATCTTGTGTTGTTAATGCATTAACTTTTCTTTTACCGTGGTTATTAACTGTTTTATGACCTGCAGTGCGTCTATTGTTGTGTTCACTTCCACTAATCTCCTATTCACCTGTCTCGGAACCACCGATTGTGGTCGGACTGTGTAATGTGACAAAAAATTGCAATGGACATCTTTTGTGATCGAGGACGAAAAGTGTGTAAACTTTGTGGGGTCTACCTGAGTGCTAGCGTGTTGGACGTGAACAGGCCATCAATCGACCAAAGTCGCCTTGTGAGTTTTTTATAAATATTTTGGTAATATGATACAACGGATGCGGAATAAATTGGGTAGGCTGGGTGCGCTTTTTACCCGCTACCTGTTTATAGGGTCATGTGCTTGATGTGTGTAGTTGTTTTTATGTTATTGTTTTTTTTATAAATGCAGATGTTGCGTTGAATAAAACAATTCTGAGAACTAACGGGGCGGCGGTTTATTGCATTGTTCTTACATTTTAAAACAATGTTTACTTAATATTTCCTGCCACTGTGTTTCGCACTGACTAATTATCTAGTAGCATTGTGTGGATGAGTATTTATGACGTTGAAGTAAAATAAATGATTCATTATTTCTATTTTCTTTGCTTGCTTGCTACTGTTTATGTACAATTAATTACGCTCACATTAAATGTTCAGATAAGCTTTCATTTGCTTTTAGCTCTGCGATTTTTTGTGCTTGCAATTAGTATATAAACATGTTCCTTATTATCTATAGGTAGCAAATACCACAGATAATAAAAATACGTTATATAGTTTATGCTCTATAACTTTTTGCTCTGTCTAAAAACATTTATGATAGAGGCAATCACATCGGAATTATTCAAATTAACAAAAAGAGAATATTACCTAAATGTATAAATTCGTATATGCCTGCAAAATATCATATAACATCGAATCACACGAATTTAATGGATGCCATAAAAATATACGTCAATCAATTTTAAACATCAAAACAAACCGCTTTGGTAGACACGTATTAAAACGCTTTAAAAGGAATCGTTGCGTAATGTGAACACGGTAGAAACGACTAAAGTTCTTAATTGCTGGATACATAGTAGTTAATCTTTACCATCGAATGATAACAGTATCTTATCTACGAATATATATTTGATGCGATGATTATCGTGCAACCTTGCGGCAACTAAAATGGTTTCTTTCAATAAAGTTTTATAATTTCTTAGAATTAAACAAGTTTGAAATACTGTATATTGGTAAACGATCACGTATAATATTATAAGGAAATACCTAGGTAGCGGCGGTATATTATACTTTAATAAACGCTTCTGTCTTTTATTTCTTGGAAAAAAAAAATTTAATTAGTCATGTTATTTATTACTCTTTGCATTAGGTATTAAACGATAAAGAATAGGATACTAGGATTGTCCGACTTTGTTAATATTTTCCTAAATACATGAGCTATTAAGTTTAATCAATATATCCGATTTATGCATTGGCTATATTTAAATCCGGTTCAATAATTTAAATTCAGGATACTGTAGGAAAACAGTGACCAACTTTAGCATAAATTTCTCAATCTGAAGATAGAAAATAACTACAATATATCTATAGTCTTCAACAAAATTATACTGTAAGATGTGACGTATATGATAATGATCTCTGAAGTATGTTAATAAAGTCGTAACTAAGAGTTTTATGTACTTATTTCCAAGTTTATGATATCATATTACAAATATAATACGATAAAAAAAAACCTTTAAACCATTCCAGGGCGACTGTTATGCTCTAGAAGTGCTTACATATTTTAGGATTGTGGTTGTATGCAAAGAGAGTTTACAGAATTTTCAGAAATTCCGAGTTAATAATTCAAAATAACTGAAGCTTCGAAAATTTTGTAAATGAATAATTTTTACATAAACCATCCGCCCAAAAAGTATGTCTGAAAAGAAATTTATACAATTTAAATCTCACAATATAAAAAAGATGCATCATAGGTTTTAGGTTGTTCATCAACATTTACTTAGTTAAAAAAGTTGCTAAAACAATGATAACATAAAATAATTTATTATCTATTCAAGTTTTTATGTGGTGAGGGCCAAAGTGAAATAAAATTCGCAAAATGGCAGATTTCTTATTTATTTATTTGGAACCGATTGAGGAGTATCCTGAAAAAATCGACCACACCTAAAATAAGGACCACCTTAATGCGTATTTACCGAATTTAAATTATTTGAAGTGTATGAGTATTGTCCAATAAGGTACCATTTCTTCTCTTAATTTTGATTAATATTTATCTTTTGTTATGTTTACTTTTTTTATTGCCTCCTTATAGATGTAGATAATGTAGGTCTCTTCTTGGCCACTAAATTTCTTATATGTAACCTCACAAAGCTTCTTATAACAACGTAACCTCAATAGTTTTGGTTTATGATATAGTACACAGTGCGAAGAGCAAAAGTAGCATTGAATGTTTGTAATGAGTAACAAACTTGACATTTCGAATTTATTTCTTTTAATTATTTTGAAGCCATCAAGTCATTCATGCGTTTGATTTTATTTCAAAATTAAACGCTTAATGATGTATTTGTTATTAAAATAACTTGTATATTACCTAGACGTAATACGCATAAATCTATACATAAGTCGACATAAATTTGGATTGTCTGTTGTTTGTACCGACTCATCTACGAAATGAGTGAAGCGTTTTATTAACTGGTAGAAGACTATTCAGAATATTGTTTGTGCTATATGTCACTATACTTTTCCAAAAGTACTAAATAGTAATGATAACATGAACAGGGTTAACTTGAAATTGCTAAAATTGTAGAGAGGATTAGTAGTAATGACAAATTTAAAATTAGAATAATAAAAAGGACTCAACATTAATGAAGCACTTAGTTTCCAGAGAATTAAGTGAGAATTAAGTATCTATCGTCTACTAAAAACGACGGGATGAGAGAAGCAGAGATGCGATTGGTAGGAGAAAGGATAAGATTAGAAATGGGTATATCAGCGGACGTTTTAAAATAGCATCAGGGACAAAGAAGTTAATGAGTAATAGGTTAGAATGGTAAGGGCATGTCATGAGGAGAGGTGAAAGTCATGTAACCCGAAAAGTTTTAAGCATGACTGTGGCTGGATTTAGTAGTAGAGCCGAAAAAGGTAGGGATGGATCGTGTGAAGAATTATGTGTATAAAAGGTGTTAATATCGAGATGATATCTGACACAGGAAAGTGAGAGAGAAAAACATATTGTGTCAGGTTAAGATAAGGGTTCCAAAGTATCGTCTACTACTGTACTATATACTGTTACGTCTTTTCATTAAAAACTGACTAACGTTTTCCGTCTACGGCCCTAAAATGTCGTAACTTTCCTATTTACAAGCTACTTTTCAGAATGCTCGTTATGAAATCCATCACACATTCCAATAGCCACACTATTTAATAATTAATTTCATGTTAATTCGTTCCTCCAGTTGAATAAAAACAAGATCGCAATGAAATATTCAGTGTGATTTAGCGGCACCATGAGAAGAAAACTGTTTACTTATTAACCATGAATCTCGATCCATAAATTTTAATACATTTTAATCACATTTTCAAATGATAACACTAAAGTGCCGTCGTACTGTTAAATAATTTATAAGGCCCGCTATTTAACAACAAATGTTTCATTGAAGACGTTCATATCCGATTATATCAAATATCCTTTCATATTAGAATACAATCCGTAATTTTTTTTATAATTCATATATATTATTACCTTTTGGTTAGTTTAATTCTTATATATATATTTTTTAAGTGAAAACTCTTTAGGCGCTTTGAGCACTGTTTTGGGTGAACAAAAATCATTGAACTCGCGTCATCGTCACCGAACGCTTCCCATAAGCTATATGTATACTGTGTATATATGTACATAGATATACCTCCGTGCGTTATTAGTATACATTATTATATATATATATACGAAGAGTCTCTTTACATATATGTACGTTTGATTGATTAATGGACTTTATAAAAATATATTTGTCTTGAGTTTTCACTTCTGCCGGTGGTCCTTATGACTGGCTCGTTTTTTTTATTTATGACCAAAGAACAATTACGTATATTTACATAGTAGGACTCTACTCAGAAAACCGCTACTGCGGTTTCTTAGAGAAGAGGTATTTTCGTCAATACGCCGACAAGATCAATATAGGTATATTTAACTTATTGGAAGGACTTCGTTTATGAAATACCTGCTGAAATACATGTTTTGATATGTTAGATAACGCCAGGAATAAGTGAATAGAAGTTAGAGCTATTAAAAGTTAGCCACTAATTTGTGGCACTAATTGTGGAACGCGGGCAAATATGTTAATGATGAAAATTCAAGTAAGCAATTTTACACATGCTGAACCACTGCACTAGTGTATTTATATAATACAACGCAATTTATGATAGCCTTACACAGAAAGTATTTTGTTATAGTTAGGAAGCCTTAGTATTAAAATCACAACATACTGAATTCATAAGTAGGATATGTATTCCTATAATGTTTGCTATAATAACCAGAGTATTATGGCTTCAAAATTGTTAAAGGCTTATCTTAAGGGACAAGAAATTTAAATTTCCAAGGAGGTTGCTTCAAAATATTCCTTTTAAAAGGTTTATGTTATTGAAATGACTGGTATTACATCCCAAAGTCCATTACTTACTGCAACGCCTGCATACATATTCATAACTCTGAATTCTCGGACCGTAAGAGAGATAAAAGTAGTTTTACTGCTTCGGAGCAAGTAAGATGGTAGAAACTCGATCAACCACAACCGAAGAGCGAGCAGGACAGCGCAACAGAAGTCGGGGATGGAAGCGAGAGGGACATAAAATCAGAAGGCTTTTACGGTAGAACGGGCAACGTGCAGTGAAATGTGGGCCCGACGATCGCCTTCTTTTCGATCTCGGTTGAATAAATTGATTCTAAGATTAATCTTTTGTAGTTACTGTAAGTGATGGTCGGTTTTTTTATTACAGAATTTCGAAATAAAAAAAATATAATAGGTTAATAATAGAATCCGTCTTTACAGTTAAAACTTGTAATGTGTTTGAAAGAATCGAGGATCTCTATATTTACTGTTGATATATTGAAAGCTTGTTGATATTAATAACTTCAAATAAAAAGTAACCTATATCGTTAAAATAAATTTCTTACCAAGCTGTTTGTATTTTGTTTACGCTTATTACATTTAATTAACCACAGTCATAGCACCTGTCTCATTTGTATATTTTTATGTATTTGAATCATAATAATAAAGAATTACTAAATAAAATATCTGGTCGTTAGGAAAAAAAATTATACGGGTGCAGAGTCGGGATATAAACTTACTGAAGCAACCGGAAACTCTATGAAAACATACGAATCATACAACCGAGACATTAAAACCGAACGGCTTCAGTTTTATTGTCGTCAAACATGATGTTCATTTCAGTTGAAAATAGTCGAATCGTAAATCTCGGAATAGCAATCTTTACAAAGACATTATTAGTGCTGTATAAACAAGAATGATAATAAACTGTTCAGTAAAACGGGAGATTATTCCATTGACCAGCATTCATATTAAAAAGCATCTAATGTTATCATATTTCTATTATTAGAACATTCAAGGAAATAATCATAAAGTTTTTCTTTCTAAGACATTTTTCACTACAAGTACCACAATCGACGGCGACAACAAAAGATTCAACGGATATAAAGTGTTCAGATTTTGTTCTAAGCGTGTCGTACAATTCTGTGTGTTATTTGAATCCACGATGCTCAACGCGGTGATCGAGATAATTAATCTGTGACAAATCCAAATAACGTAAATTATCGTAGTGAAATTTCTCATGGAAAGGTTTTGAAATTCTGATCGGCACCCTTTTTGTGTGACATAAATGGTGGGGGTAAACACTGTGTCGAGTAGAGTGTTGAAAACACTGGTCTTCGTCCGATTGCCGAAGTTAAGCAATGTCGAGCGCGGTCCGTACTTGAGAACACCGGTTAATGTTGACTTTTCATTGTATTTTGTAAATTAAAATCTTTCCCTGTAATAGAAAGTTTCATTATCGTATGTCCTTACGACAAGTTGTTTTAAAAGTGACCTTCAAAGAAATAAATCAAACTAATTACAAAGTATGATCACTTAAACATAATTTAACTTAATGATTCAAACCCAGAGTATATTATCATCACAGGTCGTTCTTCATATATGTATCACATTATAAACTAAACAAATTTACATAATAACATTAAATTTAAAAATAAATTGAATACATTATTTATGGGAAAAGCAAATCATGGACATTAGACGATGCATGTTAATATATCACGAATCGACGTTAATGTTAGTTTCAAGACCAAATCCGGTCGTCATTAACATTTTCTGATATCACCAGAAGCTAAAAACCGATACGATTGAATTCAAACTGTTGAATGATACATGAGATACAAAATTAAAAATCAATATACAATAAACAAAAAACTGTTTAAAAGAATGCAAATTTTTTTAGCAACGCATTACGTTCAAACTTCTTCATTGACTTATAATCCCGTTATGATGGTAAAATCAACTAGATTGTACTAACAGAATACCGCGATTTTAAATCAAATCTTATCACATAAATAAAATACAAAAAATATTGAAATGGTTAATAAATACCTAGTAGTTAAAATATATGTGTATAAAGCAATGGAGATCAATTATAGATGCAAATGGGAATATGAAAATTAATGATCTGATTTCAATATTTTAGATGATCGCCGTGAGAATACATTAGTAACTTATATTAGCATGTTACATGCTTATATATATAACAATAAACGACCAGTAGTTTATAAAGCATGATTTTTAAATCATTAATTATCGCCACATACTCTATATCTAATCGTATGAATACAGTGACTTCAGAATAAATCTTATAATGTTAGATTATTCGAATTGAAAACAAATGGTTCTGTTCAAAGCTTATAATAGTTTCTCGTACGAAACTATCTGCTTAATTTTATATTTAGTAATTGTTCACGTTTAGTTATGTTATCTAATGGACTGTAGAATATTTTATTCTTATTTATTGTCACATATTATAAATATTGTAGGCATTTTGTGAACCATGGCTGGCAGTAATATTCCTGTCATATGTTATTTGAAACTTCAACAAACGCGACATGGGCATTTTACATATAATTTAAAATTGTAAGTACAAGCAAATCTCTTCAGTCCAATCATTTGAAATACGTTCTTTTATTTTCAGATGATTCTGTTATCGTGATGTCGGACAACAGTAGTAACGTCGTAACGAGGGCGTCAACTCCTCGCCCCGTACCAGATACGCCAGTAAATACTCCTTTACGATCTAGACATGATCAGTTTCTTGCAAGTTCAGCAGAAAGAGCTCAGCAAAGGCCGGCGTCTAGTAGTAGAAACCCAAGTGCTAACTTTGATACTCCACCTACTATATCACCTTACCACCGACAGATGACCACTGGATCTTTACTAGCACCATCACATCGTGAATCATCTGCTTTTGTACCTGTAGTACCAACCAGATCAATGCATCCAGTTATATATCCTAATGATATTCATCCTGCGTTGATATCAACTGAAATAATGGAAAGAGAAAGAATGCTCGACAGAGAAAGAACTGAGCCGGCGAAGGGTTCCCCAGACAGGGCTACTGGGAATTTCTCTAAAAGAAACTCATTTGACTTGATGGCTATGATGGTGGAAAAACGAAAGGAAGTAGCTCTACGTGAAGCTGCCGCTGCTATGCTAATACCTCATCATAGAACATCGTCCATCGAAGGAATGATGTCTGACGGTTCATCTCAGCCTCCAATATATGGTCCACCGGGACCATTTCTAGGTGCACCTGGACCGTCGCCAGCCACGCCAGCAAATTTTACCTTCCCTGGTGCCGGATTATTTCCTCCAGGGGCTGGACCCCATCAAATGCATCCGCACTTAGATCGACGATTGCTTCGAGCACCAGGACGGGCGTCAAGACCTAAGAAGCAGTTTATCTGTAAATTTTGTAACCGCCAGTTCACCAAATCGTATAATTTACTTATCCACGAACGGACACACACCGATGAGCGTCCCTACTCGTGTGACATTTGCGGGAAGGCCTTCAGACGTCAGGACCACTTGCGTGACCATAGGTGAGTTTTAATTTTTCATAATTTGAATTTTACTATTCAATATTTGGAAAGTTTTATTTTTCGTTAACAACATTCATAGTTAAAGAACTAATTTATATGCACGTAGTAAGCAGCCGGTGTTACTCAAGCCGCAGATGTTAAGCCGTCTGTGGCCGCATCCGCCCCTCTACTTAGAAATGGAATATTTATAACGTTAGCTAGGTTCTCGGAAATTACTACGTTATCTTGATTAATAGGAAGAACTTTCAAGTGTTAAAACACCAAATCGGTAATATAGGCGTGGGTTTAACTTACATAAGGCACGGTAAAGATAGCAATACTTTGTAAACTACAGTATAGTATTTTGTAATAATAGTAATTATTAAATAGTGTGTAAAAATTGTTATTTTAGTAGGCAATAGGCATATAAAAACCAAATTGAATTGCACATTGACATAAGAATTGATTAATTTTTGGTGCCACTGAAATAACTTTAAAAATCGGATGTTTACTAGAAATACAATAAGTTGTTTAGCATGATATTATTTATTTTAAAATTCGATAAAGATTTTTCATTTGAATCCGGTTTGCAGTTGAAAGTTGGAATCTAAATAAATTCACCTTGCTATCATTTATTTCCACAATTTAAATTTGATACATAATACTTTCTCGCATTTTTTTCCGCGATAATTTATTTCTTGCATCTATATTATAATTAGGAATACTCTACAAAATCTTTGTATTTTAGCAATTTAATAAAATATTATTGCTATATTTTTTTTAAGAACCTAACATCAGTTAACCAATATCTTCTATTAATTCTTATGTTTGGTAATGTATTTTTTTTCTATAAAATATAAAGAAATATTTCTTATTTAGATGATTCAACTACACATTTAAAAAGTGACCAACATTTAAATTTATTTAACACTGAATTTACAGCATATTTTTTATACATGTCTTTATAATAATCTTGAATCATTAACGCATTCGACATAGAGATACGTTATTCGAATTAAGCTAATTTTTGGAACTGGTTTTTATTCTTGATACTTTGACAAGTTTTTTCATTTGTTATTTATTACTAGCCAGTTTCATCAAAAATATATAAAGTTTTAAAACTTTATTAATCTAAATGGATTCAATTGCATAAAAAATGTTCCGTTGATCTTCCTCGGAAAAATCTATATAAAGTAATATATACTATCCTAGCAAACGTCAGTAGCTTAGTTCGCATTAAATTTATATATACATTTAAAATGAGGTATACCGTTTCCGCGTATCACGTAGAAACTGCATAAACTTTGATCAGTTTTTGTTGTTTTATTTATTCTTTGGCCCTTTTATAAAAAGAAAATTATTACGATAGATTCATTTAACATAAAGTTATTAATGTATTAAGTTCAGTTTTAATAGAAAAGTGGAGCAAACAATGTTGTGTTATGGATTTTTCTCGGTATAGACAATATATTGTTGAGAAAATCAACAATGCATGCGAAGTCGCGGGTATCAGCTAATTGTAATGTAATAATTAATGTAACAATAAAATACAGCCTGACGCCATCCTGTTTTGAGTTGGACAGCATATAAATATTCCCCATGAGATAAAACACAAAAGAGTACCTGCTTTTATGGTATAAATGGTTTGGAAGTTAAGATCAGGGATATCACCATCATTACAGATATCGCCGAGATATCTAATTCGACCGACAAAATCCAGAAATTGTATAAAACAACCGGATTACGTGTTAACCCTAAACGTAATACTACAAATGTGAATGTTAGTGCTTGTTTATTACGATTTCACGCCTTACCTACTCAATCGATCTTTATGAAACTTTTCATACATGTTGCAAGAGATATAGACAAAGACACATAGTATCTTTAATCCACAAAAATGTACTGTTCCTGAGGTATAGATTAAATCCGTATGAGCGCGAACACCTGCGAGCAAAAATCTATACTTCTATACAAACGTTATAAAGCTGAAGTGTTTGTTTGCTTGAACACGCTAATCCCAGGAACTACTGGTCTGATTTTAAAATGTCTTTCAGTGTTAGATAGCTCATTCGATGAAGGCTATACGTGTGTTATCACTGTTATCACGCTAAGACAAATAGGAGTGGAGCACCAATGAAGAATGATTCAAAATCGTTTCTTTTTCCTTTTGAGAGCTTTCGCTGCGTCTTTCGCTGCGTCTTTCTTGCGTCTTGCGTCTTTCGCTGCGTTAGCACAAAATTACTATTCCACGGGGACGAAGTCACGGACAGAAGCTAGTTAGTTATAAAGTCCGATAAACCTACCAAAAACTTATAGGTATGTATTTTAATACATTTTTCCAGAAGTATCGGACATATAAATAATATATGAAGAGGTTAATACAGGAAATAATTTTAATACAATTCGGACTCATTTCTATTCCCCGTACGAATTAAGTTCTTCATACCGTAAGAAATAACTAAGAGTTAATTTTCTCGAACA
Organism: Antheraea yamamai; assembly: GCA_036509395.1. Lineage (NCBI taxonomy): Eukaryota > Metazoa > Arthropoda > Insecta > Lepidoptera > Saturniidae > Antheraea > Antheraea yamamai. The sequence goes on from AP028426.1 coordinate 6,205,823, forward strand.
TCGTCAAAACTTCCTTAGTTACCAACCGACGATTCAGATCGGATTTAAATATTTTAAACGTCAATCCTATAAAATATAACCCATTAAGACGTACGTTCCGGGTGTTCGGGCCGACGCCTCACGTATCGAATCGAATCATTTTATATTATACGCTATAAAAAAACTGGACAAAGTTACATCGGCCATGATTGGTGGATTATCGCTACCAACTGTATTCGTACGTAGTCTGCGTCAGTGTGCTTGTTATTACGTTTTTATATCATGTTATAAAAATTACTCCTTACTGATACTATTTATCAGCTGATATATCATTTTAAAAAAACGAGGATGTTTCAATTTCGGAATTATTAACAACCTCTTTTCAGGAATACAATTTATTATAAAGATTTACTTCTAGTGATAATGATTAATATTACATATCACTTCATTTATTTTCGTATCCATGTTTAACTTCTGGGGATATTTAGCAAATAAATTTTTTAACATGTTAGTTAACCAAGACTCGAGTCCACAAGTTATTGATCAAACGCAAACAACGAAATTTCTACAATTCTGTTCTTCTACTATGTGATAGAACTAATATGCCATTTCTAATACATTCAAGTTTCACTATAGAATATCTTTAAGGCCGTAAATTACGTCAAATATGTTCAAAAATCTTTATAAGATATATTTACCTTTTTAGTTATACATATAAATGTTAATATTTGGAAATAAATGTTACAAGCGTTATATCACTAGAATAAATAAGGATATTTTGAATAAAAATGGTGTAAATATTTATGAAGAAACCGTTTTAAATAATTAACATCATATTAAATAATTAGCCTTATCTTGGTTTACCTAAATGTGTAATAATTTAATTAAAAACTAACTGATACACGCGATTTCGTCTGCGTCGTCGTATATATATCTCAAAGGGATTAGGCAACGTTTTCGACGAAGGTTCCCAGGCGGCTTAACTTTTCCCGACACTTCCAACAATTATCGTTATATTTCAACCAATTTACAAATAATATATACCTACACCTTCCTCGTGAATCACTCTATCTAATAATGAAAACAGCATGAAAGTTTTTTTTTTTCGAACTGACTACGCTATTAACCTAGCAAGGTCTTAACAGCTTCACCGGACTACCCGCATGAGAGTCCGTTCTATCGTTTTTGAGTTTATAAAGAACAGCGTTTATCACGAACAGACAGACAGACAGACGAGGCCGAGAACTTTGTTTTATAATCTGCAGTGATGTAGTACCCTTACTAATGCTATAAATACGTATGTTAGTGTGTTATTTTGTTTATAACGCATTCACGCCTTAGATATTCAACCGATCAACATGAATTTTTTCACACACGTTTTCAGTAGTACAGAAAAAGATATAGTAACTTTCATCCACAAAAAAGTACTCGTTGCGATGGATAGAAAAATATAATTTATTACGATAAAGCGAGCGAAGCCGCGGACAAAAGTATTATCAGATAATCGTAAACCACCACGTTTAAAATCTATTAAATAATTTTGAACAAGAAATATTATAACCGTAAAGATAAATGACAGAGACAAAAACAAACAATTACCAACCCATCAAATCGATGGAACGACGATAGGAAAACATTAAAAAGAACTTCCCAGAAACGGGCTTATCTTAAAAGGCTTACCGGATTGTATCTAACAGTGTACTACTAAGTAATTTTCCATAACCACTCGAACTTTAACATTAAAAACTAATTATCCACGCGTTTACAATATATTATCAGTATAACATAAAGTAGTGGAAAACTTGTTACTGTTTCAAGTAATATTAACTTAATTACTGTCCGTAAAGAACTAATTACGTATATTTTTTAAAACATTATAACACCTTGTATAGATATATCATTGAAGAATCTATTTAATCTAAACTAATATTCGCAACATTGCACCGATTTTAATTAAGGAAAGCTAATTATGTAAGCTAAATAATAATGATAATAAAATTTAATAAAAGCATCTTAGAGTGTAGTCTATTCTAAACTTAAACTTGCAATAATTCTAAATCTACTCACGGTAGTCGAATATTTAAGTTCATGTCTACATTCGAGAAAGTATCTAATAATAAATAGCTTCCTATACAGGACACGTTCTAACCCGTGTGAAAACGCTATCACGCGGGAAAGAGTGCACGTGTAAAGGTAAATATTTATTAACAAGCACTCGTGAATTCACGTACACACTTTCCCGTGTTCAATCTTGCGTACTCGAATCGGGCGTGAAAGAGCGTGTAAAGGCAGCTAATGACAATATTTCTAACCCACGCTTATAGTATTAATATTGTAATGAGTGTTTTAGTAACTATTATTATTTAAACTATAACATAAATGTAGGTTTAATAAAAGTTTATGGACTAGAGTTGATAGAAAAGCGTATATAAAAATGTTGAGTCAGTTAAAAACAATTTACAAGCTATCTATAATATTTTGTTCACATAATATAGTTTCGTAAAGTGTGCCAGAAATGTTCGAGTTAAATCATTTTGGTCACAGTTATTTGAATGAATAAAATTTTATTATACGAAAAGATTAAAAAAAAAATCGCCACGAAACACCATAAAAGCAACACGCACTTAGTGATTTTCGACGGATTCTCGCTCTACTCGGACATTCGTTTCACATTAAGTTACATTTTTTTTGTACCTTTATATCGTAATTAGTATTTATTGTGATGACTCATTCGATTCTATAGCTACTCGGTTAGAATGGAATGCGGGACTCTATATAGTTTAAATTGCTTCTTCAGTTGTACAAAAACTGCTTTTTTGTCCCTTGCGTTTTTCTTGGATAAAAACTCCAAGGTCCACCTCGTACTGGTAGTGCCAATGGTATAGTGATAAAGCGGCCTCTTTCTATTGTCAGCTGTCATTTTCTTATTGGTTTTATTTCACATCTCATTCTTTATATTACAGTTGAAATTTTGTATGTATTAAATTTTACCGCCCTCGGTCCCCGATACTTCGCAATGTGCCACACGGCACTTCCGTAATTAACTTCGTTATTGCGTAACCTACTGTCTAATTACACTTTCGCCTGGAACTATTCTTAATATTATGTTAAAAAAAATTACAAGTAGATTGAAACAAACAAAAAACAAACTTTTTTTTGAAGTTAAACATCTTATGGGAGGGTTTTGAAATTCAGATCTGCAACCTTTTTGTACAATAAAAAGTGGTAGGTGTAAACACTGTGCCGAATAGTGTTGAAAGCACAGGGTCTCGTCTTATTACCGAAGTTAAGCAACATAGCGCACGGTCAGCAAGTGAATGGGTGCCCGTCTGGGAACGTGACGTTGGCTTTTTGTTATATTTTTTTAATTTCAATGTTTCCCTGTAATACAGAATTTTTTTACTTTTATCGTGTGGCTTTACGACACATCCTGTTTTTTTTAAAGATTTATTACTATAATGTACACGTATATTTTAGATTATAATAATACTATAATTTAAGCACAGTTTACTGTTTACGTTTACTACAATTATTTGAAAGATTTATTTGTTATAAAAAAACATTACCAATAAATAGCACATTTAGATATTTTATTTTAAACAGAAAAGAACATCACTTTAATATTAAAATAATATTAGTACTGGCGGTACATCGTAAGACATTATACATTCTAATCTAAAAACAATTTAATACGGCCCGACGTTATTATAATAAAATTGAGTACAAACCTTTGAACGTAGTCGGACAAAAAAGACCTATTCCATTTTTAGTTGCGCTTCGAATAACTATAAGGTACGACGGAACAATGTTATAGTCATCATAACTAACTTATCATTTACTCATTTTTTTATATTCACGCATAAATTTACCTCCGGTAAAGGTAAATAGATATTTAATGGTAATTTAACATTATTCATAATTTAACATAACATTTATGTTTGACGTTAGGTATATTTTAATTCATTTTTTAAGGATTTGGTTTTATAATTTTAACATTTAGTAAATTTAGATGTATGTAATTATAACTTATCCATACAAGTAAAATGTGTTTGTTTGTTCGAGGTTAATATTCCTAACGGTTGTCACGATTTTATCGAGATTTTTACAAGCAGACAGAGATCTTTTCAGACCATTATATAGGCTACATTTTTTTTGCCAAAGGGCAACAAAGTGTCTACCCGTTTCGGACAGTCCCACGTCATAACCCTGGGAGAACACCGTATCAATTAACCCATTTCACAACGCAATCGTACGCATAATGAAGTTTCTAGAGATCCTCATAGTCGTCGAAATTCTGCTGGGCTTTAAGACATGTGGATGAGCAACCAACCAGTGGCAGGAGGTGCGGGTATGGAACGGCGATAAGGGCACCACATCAAAATATTCCCCAGAACACTCCGTTGTACTGTACATAGTATTACACTTTCCTATAAGGGATAAGCAATGATTATAAAATTATACAGAAGTAATTGTAAGTTGATAATACAAAATGGTAATATGAGTTAAGTAACTGTGAAAAAAATACGACTTAAAAAACGCAACTTAATTTAGATTAAATACATAGTTTCTATTAATCAACAAAACCATTTTCACAAGAACGGAATCGCTGTTACCAGTTAGTATTAAATATAACATTTTACATTCAGCTCCTATTATATCGTATGATACAGAAATCGACAAGTACCTATTTGATAAAATTCATTACTGTTTGTTTGAAATTTATATTTCTTAAAAGGTTATATTATAATATAGGATATAAATCTAACCTTTAGTTTTCTAAGAAATAACCTTATAATTGTTTAGTAATTATATATAAGGATTAAAAACGCTTTGTATATGATCTCATCGTAAACAATTTGGATGGAATGATCTGAAGTTTTTTGTCGTTAATGTTATTATGTTATGACTGCATTTGATAGTCGACATGCACATATGAGCTGCATAATAGCCGGTTATGTTACCAACCACCGTAATTAACAACAAAGAAACGAAATCGAACGAAGAAGGCGCCTTTGACCCATCAAGGACGGAAAATGCACGGTTATTACGCGTTTCTAAGAAATATGATTGGCAAACCATAATAAAATTCAAGTGGAGTGGGATATTTGAAACACTACATAATTAGGTATGATGAAAATTCTAAAATATATTTTTCTAAAATCATCTTTTAAAAAATTAAAATTAACTAGCCTTACGTAAATATGTATACTTAATGACGAGACGTTCTTATCGAATATTGATCAGAGACGCGTTTCGCGTATTTACGACAACAACATGCAAGGGTTTGAAGAAATAATGATGCCCACAGAAAATGTAAATTTAATTCTTTCCAACCCAGATTACATTTACAGATAATTTATGAATTCGTTTTAATAAAAGAAAAATTTTTTTATTTTTACTGAAATAAAGTAAACATAGATATAAAAAATTATTGCCAGCTTTTTTAAATACGGATGGTATAGTAATCATAACATAGTATAAAACAAAGTCCCCTACCGCGTCTGTCTGTCTGTTCGCAATAAACTCAAAAACTACTGAACGGATTTTCATGCGGCTTTCACCAGTAGATAGGGCAATTCACGAAGAACGTTTAGGTATATATATAATTTGTGTAGAGGTTTTATTTTTATTATCAGGGCGAGACAGCGTCCGCCGGTTCCGCTAGTATAAATAAAACTTGTCTGTTCTTGAAAGCACTTCAATTAATAAAGTTCTTTTTTTTAAATTACAAGACTACTACACATATAGAAAAATTATTAGAACGTAGATGACATTAAAAAGCAATTTGCTTGTAATGTAAAAATATCAAACATTTACAGCTAACAATGTAGTACGAAGAGTGCGCGTATAGATGGCGTTTAAAACAAATTCGGCAGCATTTATAATCTGGCCTTTTAACCAAAAATAATTTAGTACCTGAAGAAATCTGACAATGATGTTCATAGAATATCACGTAATGGTATCTACACGTCCTTGGAACAAAATTGAACTGCTATTACTGTGAAATAAAACCTGTCATATAAATAGGAAAATGGTTCTGTGATGCGAATTTCATATTGGAGACAATTTTTTTAATTGAATATTTGGATCATTGGTTCCTTAATAACAGAGTTAAGCAAAAATCTGAAGCCGACAAACGATTTTATATTATATATTCTAGATATTATAGATATTTTCTTAAGACTGTCCAAAAGTATATACGTCCAAGATTTGACCAATAAGGTTCTTATTAATTTTATTCCAACTTTCTAAATTATTTTACTTATTTTCGATAAAATGGAGGTCGATATTGGAATTCTTCGTGCCTATCTTATTCAATCTTAAACAAACTTTCTCATGTTTCTTAAATTTTTCATGAGATTAATACTCGTATGTTAAGATAATTCCTGACAAGTTGCACCGCATCCAGTTAACGATCACACCGAAGAAAATCGAACGATTATATTATTTTTCGACAATGTAAATTGAAAATTCTCAATTCGCACTAGAATTTTTTTCTGGTTTCACAACTGACTTCTTAAAAACACAAAATTGTTATTTATTAATAGCTTAATTGACTGGTTTTTGTTTTTTAAATCAATCTTAATATATAATTTCTTGTGTGCGTGTGTATGTGACTGAACTCCTCCTAAACGACTGGACCGATTTTGATGAAATTTTTTGTGTGTGTTCGTAGAGATTCGAGAATGGTTTAGATTCACAATTGGACCCGGCAGGTGGCGCTGCGATCGACTTTTAGGATTTTTTTTGTTTTCAAGGCAGGACAACGTCCGCCCGGTCCGCTAGTAAATTAATATATTTTTAAGTTCAGTGGATGGTACAGATTAAGTTAGTGGTTTTTTTGAAAGAATTATCAGCAAATGGACCTTATTTCTGAAAATGTATTTATGTTAAACAATGATTTTATTAACATTAACATGTAAAAGCGCGTCAAGAATTTTTTTTAAAGAACGTAAAAAAAAAAAAAACAAACAATAAAATTTATACAATAATTCATTGCTAAATCGAATTTACATTGACATTTATAAGTATTTCGAGAGATTTTGTATTATTTATATTATATCAATTCGCAAATACAAGAATAATTTCTGCATTGATCATTTTGTCTCGAGGCTTGCATGTAATTATGATTCTGAGACCACATATAATGGGGACCAGGTAAACTTCTCCTCGTCCGTGTAGCTTTAGGGGCTATAGTAAAAAGGGGATATCAAATTAATACTGAATCCATTATAAATCAAACGAGGGCAGGTGGATTTGGTCGCAAGAACAAACGTTTCGCCTAAGGTGCCTTGGAAATTATCGTATTTTTGTATCGGCCAATCATAACGCTTTATCCGATTTGAGTTATTCCGATTATTTTTATAAATTAAGAGGGGAGGCACGCGATTTTTTTAATTTTGACCGAATTCTTTAAAATGGAATTTTAAAAAGGATACGCTTTCATTATGAATGTCAACGGATGTAAACGTTTATGGCATGCAATAAAGGTATGAGGGTTTGAATAAAAATCTTGTAATGATGCGTTCTGTCTATGTAATTATAAAGTGTATAATAAACTGTTTTCACTTGACGTAAAAACGCGTAATATAAATATTGTATAAGAATATAATTACTTTTAATATATAAAAAGTGTAGCTATGAACGATTTGTGTCTTTAAGTAGATTATTTCTGAAATAAATTCAATTACTAATTCGTACAACTCAATATCTTCAGATAGATTTATCATTTTTTAATCACTAGGGTATGAGTATATAATGCCACTGCCGAATGTCGTGAAATTTTAAAAATTAACTCTAACTTTTTTTCTTTATTTATAATTGGAGTTTGGTCACAGATCGACAATATCACCCCAGTGATTAACAAAAAAATAAAAAAATTGTACACAAACAGTCAATAACTTACCGGTTTTTCAATCCACACATAACTTTCCTTCCTCGGATGTCGGGAAAGCAAGAATGGCATTACATAAACCAACAGATCGTAATGAGTCATTCATTCTATTCTCCAGTGCCTACTCAACTCGAACGTTAAAAACATCATCTGCCATTTCGAAATCTGTCTCTCCAAAAACAGCCGAGGAATTAAATATTCTTGAGTATAATATACTGATACAATCACAAAGAATAGTAACTATATTTTATACTGTACTATATAAGTCGTAAAACGTAAATGTAACGAGTACTTAAATCATTATTTATTTTTAATTATTTTTGTTCATTAGTAAATATTCATGTTATCATAGTTATTATAATTATTATGTGATATTAAAATGACATGTAGATATTTTGGTAAATAAACATTAATCAAAAGACCTTAACATCTCTAAAGCTGTATGCATATTTTAGAATAATCACTTATGATGATTATTTTAGATTACAGCATAATGATACATAATTTTAGTCGAATAAGAGAATGTTAGAAACGAAATTGCTTTGAAAATTTTGTAAAACCTTATGCGTCAACTTTGCCATCTCTAGACCTCTAATCATCATCTTCTTAACCATATTCCACTTAAGTAGGGTCATCACAACATCGTTTCCTATTTCGCTCTTTTGTAATAGCCACCTTATATTTACACATATAATATACTACATGTAGATAGATATTATTCATGCCATCCGACCATACTTTCCTTGGACTTCCTCTATTCCTATAAAGAGAAACGATTATCCGGCCCTAGTTATAGGATTGCGATTATCGGCTACAAATGGACTATATATAAAATACCAAAAAAAAAAAAAATCCCAAAAAAAAAAAAATTTTTTTTAAAATTTAAAAAAAAAAAAAAAAATAAAAATATTATATTTTTAAAAAAAATTTAATATATAAAAAAAAAAATAAAAAATTGTAAAAAATTTTTTTAAAAAAAAAAAAAAAACCTATTTCCACTCTTCTGATTATATGACTTTTATACCTCCTAAAAGATGTCTATGAGATGTTCAGATCACTCTAATCTATTAGACGTCAACTTCTATCACTGGTGCTATATTTTCTCCGATATACACGTCCCTAACCTTATAATTTCTATGTACACTATACGTCGATCGTAACATTCTTATCTCTACAATATGTAAAAATTTTCACCCGTCTCTCGTAGTTCAGCATTCAGGTCCATACTTCACAACAGGATTTAATGGGTTTATACGTTGTTCCCTTAACCCTTAAACGTATTTGTACATCGCATGTTATCGCAAACTTGTACACGACTAACAATTGATTAAACTATTACTAAAGTTCGCTATAGTCTATCTCGAGAAGAATTTGGCTATATATATAACTATTCACAGATTTTATTTTAGTAAGTAGGTATTTAAAACAAAATGTATTGAATAAACACAAATATTTATTTTATACGCAATTAAGCCAGAATAACCCTCCTCATCACTTTCTTTTATAATTTTTAGCGGGAGTTATCTAGACGACAATCCTGCATCACATATACTCGCAACCTTTCAGAGTCGATCGTAATCTAACAATATTGAGGCGGATCGCCAGCAGGTCAAGTTTGAGCACCCTGCTATAATGTATAACCGATATACTATTTATTATCGATTTTGGCTCCATTTATACTTCAGATCGATTAAATTATAAAAACGGAAATCTTAAGTTTTGTTTCAAATAAATTTCTATAAAAGATCACTATAAGTTTTATTACTCGTCATAAGAAAAGTATAATAATCGTGCCTTGTTCTTCTCATGCGTTTACAGATAAACATGCGTTTGAAATCGTGACCGATGCCGTTGAATAATTAGCCAGATATTCCGTACGTAAACCGTTTGTCGATTTCACACTTATCATACTACTAGTGATGTCGACAGTGTGTCTATCGGAAGATCGATATCGGTAAAATTATTATCGCTCGCGATTTCTTCTGCGTGGAATAATGACTTTGGGCTAACTAACATGCAGTGGAAGCTATCAAAAGGAAAAAAAAACGATTTTGAAATGTTCTTCGTTGGTGCTCCGCTCCTATTGGTCGTAGCGTGATGATATATAGCCTATAGCCCTCATCGATAAATGCGCTATCTAACACTGAAATAATTTTTCAAATCGGAGCAGAACCTTACATATTTCCATACAAACTTTCATCCCCTATTTCGTATTGTTATTTTACACCCTTGAGGGTAAAACTTTTACAAACTTTGAATGTCATATTTTTTATATCAAATCAACAGCCTAAAAAATAAGTTTCAAGCTTTAAGCACTAAAAATGACAATAGTTCCATACAACATTTCATGCCCCCTTTCAACCCTTTTTATGCATTAAAAAGGAGCCTATGTCCTTTCTCAGGTTCTAGACTATCTGTGTACCAAATTTCATTTAAATCGGTTTAGTAGTTTTGGCGTGAAAGCGCGATCGACAGACAGACACAGTTACTTTCGCATTTATAATATTAATATGGCTGAGAATATTAACCTTATTGTCGAGGTATAAGTTTTAGGAATTGAAAGACGATGCAGCATTAAATTAGGATTCTTCTGAAAATGGATTTGTCTATAGTATTAAATTTAGTATATATTACATCGATACATATAATCTACACTAATAACCGCTTTACGAAAGTTTTGACCGTGCTCGGAATATTGTGCAATATATTAAGCGAACCCAAGTCGTTTTAACATTAAGGACTTGTTTTTTAAATGTATCCCGTACACCTGCGGCAGTGAAAATAAATTCGGTTGTTTATTTATTAAGAAATAAGTCAATATGGAGGTTGCGGGAGCGTCTTATCTCAAATCTTCGGTTGCGAAATCTGTGTTGCACAAAGTGTTTCGCGTAAGATATTTTGGTGGTTGAAATTTCGAGAATACTGGTTTGTTACATACTCTTTAAAATAATATTCGTTGGTTAATTAACGATTAACAGTTTTAATACGCCATTAATTTTATTTATTATATAATAAATTAATTCTTATATTAAATCGGCCAGATCATTTCATTTTTCGCCCTACAAAAGTAATTAAGAACTACGTAATTACTTCAAGATTTATGCAATATTATTAGCCTGAATGTGCCAAATAATATAATGAGTAAATACTTCCATTATATTTAACTTTGTGAATATATTAATAACTAAAACCAAACCATATAACAGGTATTTACGTATGAAATTACCGTTCTGCAGTACTGGCCATTTCAAATGAAAATAATTTTTGTTTGGCTAAGAATTCTAATTTCAAATTAATTTTATTTTAAAAACATGGAATTCTTTTTCCAAAAGTAGTCATTTGTTTATTGATTAGTGTTACATTTTCATCGCATTTCAATCTTTTTTGTCATCATGGATACGTTAAAAAGTCGAGTAATTATGGAATATGAGTACCGTCGTGGCAGCAACGCGGCACAAGCGGCACGCAACATCAACGACGTTTACGGAGCTAACACTACAAACCAACGCACCACCTGTTATTGGTTTGCTCGCTTCCGTTCTGGGAATTTCGATCTGAAAAATGAACCTCGCGGTCGTCCGAAGACTTTGGTCGACAATGACGAATTAAAGGCGATTGTGGAAGCTGACGATACACAATCTACGGCTGAATTAGCAGCAGCTTTCGACGTTAGCGTCAAAACAATATTGGTCCATTTGCGTTAAATTGGCAAGGTAAAAAAGCTTGAGAAATGGGTGCCCCACGAACTCAATGATCGCCAGCGCGAAGTACGCGTCGAGACGTGCCTTGCACTACTCAACAGACACACAGATGAAGGAATTTTGAACCGCATTGTTACCTGCGATGAAAAATGGATTCTGTTTGATAACCGCAAGCGCTCAGCAAGTTGGTTGGATCCTGGTTCAGCACAGTAAACAATGCCCTAAACGAAAACTTACCCCTAGAAAAGTGATGGTCACTGTTTGGTGGTCTAGCGCCGGTGTGATTCATCACAGCTTCTTACCAAACGGGGTGAGCATTACTGCAGATATGTACTGTGAAGAACTGAACACAATGATGGAGAAGCTGGCACATCTCCACCCAGCATTGGTCAATCGCTCGTCTCCGCTGCTCCTGCACGATAACGCGGGACCTCATACTGCACAGCAGACGGTCTCCAAGTTGCAAGAACTGGGGTTGTAAGTTCTCCGTCATCCGCCCTACTCACCAGACCTTGCGCCTACAGACTACTACTTTTTCCAGAATTTGGATAACTCTTTGGCGGGAAAAAAATTCAATACCCGAGAGGCAGTACAAAATGCCTTTGAAGAATTTGTTGCCTCCCGTCCAGCTGATTTCTTTAAGAAGGGCATCAATAAACTGTCACTGCGTTGGCAAAGATGCATTGATTGCATGGGTGATTACTTCGATTAATACAAATAAAAAATACATGAAAAAAATTCGTTTCAATTTTTTCATACAAAACGGCAATTTCATAGGTAAAGACCTAATATCTATACTAAGTTTACGTTTAACTTGTCATTCACTCATTTTTTATTTGTCTTAATTATATGTAGTTGCAGCAAGTTTACTAAACAAGGTAAGCATAAGCTTCATGTTCTTTTCTGGCCTTAATGGTAATGATACCTAAAGTTATAAAAAACCCGGAGTTCTAAAATAAAAGATTTCTTATGCCTGTAAGGTTAGATTCTACGCGAAAATCAAACGCAAGACGAGAAGTAAGAGTAGAATATGCAATAATTTATTACAAGCAATGCCTCCCGCATTGACTCTCTTTTAATTTTCCCTACCCTCTCGGCTAATACTCTGCATCACACCACAGCCCGCGAACACTGTTACTTCGTTCTTGCTTAGTATACTTTCTGACACACTCTTTCTACGGTAATTAATCTACTTCAAGGATCGTAGCATGATGTTAGATAAGTATTTAACCGCATAGCTTCAGAACGGCTGCATCTATTTGGATAATACTTTTTGTTATGTTTGTTATTGTCGGGAAAGGGTTTAAAAAAGAAAAGAAAATGTTTGAAAATTCTTATGGAAAAGTGAAAAAATCTCCATATAGACAGTAGGATGATTTTCAAAAATATAAATGAATTTATAGACCGACATTTAGTCGTCACTATATTTTATTACACGGTCCTACTGTAAATGGGAAGATTCGGTCTCGTTTTCTTCACTAGTACAACTGAGCGAAGCATAGGTGGGCATTCGTTGATTATAATATACAAAAAAAAAATCAAACTTGCCTTTTACAGAAATAAGCGCGTCCAGACAAACAAACTCTTTTGAGCTTTACACTTTTAGTGTAGACAAATTACGTCAAGAAACGTAATAAACAGCTGCTTAAATCTTAATTTACTCATCTAAAAATCATCCACCGGTTAATCTGCGAGAACGTTAACAATACGAGTAACAACTTTCGAATTTTTATTGGCAAATATATCGTGTTCATTTCTAGTTTTGGTGAATTTGAATATTTGAGATTATTTAGATTCTATAATTGTTGAATCGACGGCGTCAGGTAAACGCATTATTCAAAATATATTCAGATCGTTCGCGTGTCGGTCGCAAAACGATTTTTTGTTGTCGTATCGGACAAACCACTTGTGTTTCGCGTGATACAGAGTCGCAGGTAAAATAAAATACGAAACATATTTTAATCCTGTTCCTAACTGTGTGATTTGCTTGTTATTATCATCGGCCCTCCGGCTAAAGTCGGGTGTGATGTTAACGAATTTATGTTTTACGACAAAAAATATATGTGTCGTTTTAAAAAACAGATATTAGTCTAAATATATGGCGGATATAATGAAATATTTTATAACCATTGCTCAAAATTAATTTAGGTTAAGTTTTAATAACATATTTGTTTCTTCCTACAATCGGTTAGAATACATTAAATATAAATATACATATAATAAGAATGTAAATCTAACGTTGCAGGTGTCTAGGAATAAGTAATAGAATACATTTCAATCATTTTTAGAAATAACTGTCTGTCTCTCTGTCTGTTTGTATGAACACGCATCACTGCTAAAGTACTGGGTTCCCAATAAAACCTCATATAAGAAAATCATAAAGCATATCCTCGGGAGTAACTTAGTCTTTGTTTCATTAAAATCGGTCCACCCTATTTATATTAAAGTTATTGTAATTTTAATGCCGCCGCGACTTAAGTATGAGAGAAAAGTACGTAAGCGAATGGACTAAATACGTTCAGATGACTTTATTAATCATTGTTTTGTACATCAGGTTCTACGTGGACGAAGTCGCGCGCACAGCTAGTATAAAATAAAGTTTAAACCGAATTAATGCAGTCAAAATGGATCTGCATATTTTCTTAAAACTTAAGAATAAATTTAGATTAAACTTATAAATTAATAATATTTTTTTGTTTAACTGTAAGTTTTCCTATGAATTTAAATTATAACAAATTATACAGTACTTTAGATTTAGATCTATAATAACCATTCGAAAGTACAACAACATTAGCAAACGTGGAAAATTAACTTTATGTATTACTAGCGGACACGGCAGACGTTGTCCCGCCCTGATTATGAAGAAATCCTGGACAAATTATATACTAAAACGTTCCTCATTAATCTCTATATCCACCGGTGAAAACCACATGAAAATCCGTTCGGTAGTTTTTGAGTTTATCGCGAACAGACAGACGCGGTAGGGGACTTTGTTTTATACTATGTAATGATTATGTAAATATTATTTTTAAAATCACAAACGTCATCTGTTGGATTTACAGTTAATATAATTAAATCTTAGTTTTTAAGAAGGAAGGTCTGATTATAGCTTAAAATATATGTTAATGTATATATCTTACATTACATATTTAAAAAAAAACAGTAAGGCATGCGTAACTTATAGCGATCTCGAATTTAGAATGTGATTTGCAAGTTTCCTTGAAGATTCAAGAAAAGAAAACATTTTTCGCAATTATTATTCCGATACTTCGTATTATTGGGATCATAGTTCCTATAGTCATGCATAGCTGAAATTCTTATAGTTTGACAAGATAGTAAGGTTAAGGGAAAATATAACAGCCAAGCAGGGTGGTATAGATTTGTACCTGCTTGAATGGTGACCAGCATACATAGGATGATAATTACGATACAGCGACCATCCATTGTATATCCAACACTCGGCAGACGATAGCGGAATATGGCAGCGACGACTACCGATGGATTTTAATGATGATGGTTCAGTTGGTAGCATGTTTGGACACCGCATCGAAAGACGTAGATTTCAGTCCTTACGAATGCGCTGGAGCTCTTGATGAAGGAAAACATCGATTGGCTAGCTATAGTTGTATCTATAGCCCACCTCTCGGTTGCGTGTATTTACAATCTTAGATTACATCATAATTTAACATCAGTTGAGATTTTTATCCAACGCTAAGTCTTATAAAGTGTTTGTATTCTGCTGCAATTACTACCAGACATATGTCGTGTTTCTATAAAAAATCAGCCGTCAATGACCGCTTCTACATTCGTTTCATTTACATCAATCACATTCAGTTCGATTATATTCTCAAGCGCGGATAAAAAGTTTCATATATCCATTAGTAAATTTTAATAATCGTAGAAACACTACCTCGTCGGATTGTATACGGTAACCACTAAAACCAGCTTCTTTATAATCAGCAAAACGACATTATACAATTAAAGTCCGTCAGATAAAATCAAATCCATTAATCATGCATTAGCTATCGCAAAAACTGAATGTAACTGTGTGTAATCACAGAAACCTGTCTCTTGACTTCGAAATGTCAGTATTTTTAGGGTGTACAATCCATTTACGATAGTATATTATCATAGTTATCTACCGCACTATCCATTTATTTTATCTGTATAATCGATGAAATCTTACGTTTCTAAGAAATCATTTACTATATCTAATAAAATAACGAAAGTTTTCTTTTGTTCGGTAATTTGGGTTCTGTTATATCTATAGTGTTATTAAATTTGCGTAGTCACGTATATACTTAGCTGTTAACAGACATACAGTTTGTTATTTAAAAGTATTACTTAGAGTTGCCTTCCTAAGGTTACATTTTGTCGCACGTCTATGATGCAAATTTTAAACTTCTAAATGACTTCAGACTTAAATCGACTGGTATCAGACCTTTGGTGTACATATCACAGGTAACGTATAAACATTTTTAGTACGTTATGTTTTAACACCAAATTAAGTATATCTTGGAAAATGGTATCTAAATAGCTGATATTCTTAAACAACAAAACAATTTTCTGACAACTAGATTCATCGCAAAAATAATCATGTGTGAGGTTTCAACTCCTCTCGTCTCGCCCTAACTTAAGACTTATTTCTACTGCACCATGTCTGGTCAAGATTTTCAGACTGCAACTTCATATTACAAGGAAAAATTTAAGTTCTCTGAATTTATCAATGTCAATCCAGATAAATATATTCTAAACTCAAATGCAATGTTCTAATCTGCGAGAATTAACTGACCGTGGAATTAATTTTGTTTATTTTTTTTTAATTTCAACTCATGTAATATTTCAAATTTAAACTATTTTTACAGTTCACATGTAACATCACCAACTCGCTCGGGTGTTAAGTTTTGCTTGAAATAAACTATAAAAATAATTCTCTAGTGACTTTAAGCATAAATTCTGAACTATAGAAGTTGTTTAAAATGAACCTTAACGTGCTAATCCGCGTTGGAATGCTATAATCCAATACGTGAGAACGTTGCTCGGATGTTTCTCTTATACTTTAACACCTTAACTTTTATTGCATTATACTCACATTTTTAACACGGCATTTCTTATTATTGTATCCACGTATCTGTAAAAACGGACAATTAACGTGTAATTTCTTAGTATTTATATTTTTATTCTTCTGTTTTTATATTATATATATTTTTTTAAATTGTGACCCGTCACGGGTCGCCTGAGAAATGTGAAACATCGAAATTATTTTGTACAAGTATATAAGAACAGTTTAAGACAGGAACTAATTATGGCATAGGGGTTTTTGGCGAGATCTTGGAATGCCATGTAGTGGTCTTTATATTTTATCCATAATCTTGTGTTATTTGGCTCTATATTGTGTAATGATGGTGGTGCTTTACGTAATATAGTTTGGTTATTGTGCATAAGGGAAGTGGATCGGAAATAATACTACGGAGCATGGATTCTGATTTGCCACAAAAATTCCCAGGAAAGTTCTAACAAGATGGCCACCATCTTGTTACATCATTGAAATTATATCAAGAAACTTGTAATATCGTTACTCACTTCACAATGGCAGTAATAGTCTACAAGAAGACTGGTTGCCAAAGATAAAATAGAAGAATTATGGCATAATCAAAATTATATGTCATTTTTTTTCAAGAAAAAGATCACTATTTATGCAATAAACATTTATATTGATTAAATACAAAAAATCAAAATTATATAGCGTGGTGACACGTCGCTACGCCAACAGTCGGTCAGACCCGCCGCTATAAATGTTTCACATTAAAATGTCTATCACAAATTCGCCGGCGGTTATTAGTAAGATATAAAACAAAATCTTATTCGACAAACAAATTTTCTGTGAGGATAAACCAAATAAAGATAAACACAAAAATTACAATGAACGGCTATAAGAGAGAAATGAATCGATATGTTTTGTTTTTTAACTGTTAACAAAAATATGATTGTAGTTTGAAAAATGTGTTTATCGTGAATTCTTGCATTATAAAGTGATAAAAATGTCACGTAACATATTCTTTGGGAATATGATACGAGATATAATATCCTCGGTTACCATGACAACTGACAAGTTACAAGTCGAATTCCGTGAACTTGAAACCTTGTAATACCTACGTAAGTCACAATTTAAACAATAGAACGTTTATTTCATGTACACCTCGCTTAATCTTCACTCGTAAAATGAGGTATTCCAAACAAATTCCACCTTTCGAATAAACCGAATAAAGCTGGCGTTACAAAAACAGATTTACTGGATAAAACGAAGCGTGGGCTGACAAGACGTATGCTTATCGTCGGTTTAGCATTTCTTCGCTACTTAATCCAGTTTTTAAAAGCCATTAAGCTTGTAGTAGCAATCTGTATTGCTTGTTTGTCGAGTACCATTATTTGATAGTTTACATGATGCAATGATTTACAACGATACCGGTTAACTAGTTGTGATTAGAGGTAATCGATTATTTAGCTGCTGTTTATATTGAATTACGGTGAAATAATTTAGATCATTCTTTTATAAATTGTATTATTTCAAAATAACTTAATGCCAGCCTTAAAAAGACCCACTGTTGAATCAGAGACCTCTTACTGAAGGAAGGTACAGGCTTAATCACTATGTTAGCCCAAGGCGTATTGGTAATTTCAAACCAAGAAAAAATTAGAATCTTTCATATTTCCTACATAAAGTGGTACTTACAAGGGCATTTTCATCTTCATTTTCAGGTACAGGTTTCCTTACGATGTTTTCCTTCATCGTCAGCTGATAGCGTTACCAATTAGAATTAGTAAATATACGCGAATTGCGAAAATTTCGTTGATCCAAATCTGCGGAAATCGAATCATTATTCCACCGGTCAACCACACAATAATGACTATTTTGATATATTTTCTTAATTAAAAGTCCTTCTTATTTGGAATGCACCTCTCTTAAATGCCCTACAGTTATTTTACTAAATTCTTTCGTAAATTATAGCTCAATTTCATAATGAATTTTATCATTACCTATCGCAGGTACATATCTACTATACCTACAAAAAGTGTTGCTCAAGACGCTTCTCTTGAAATATCTCCGAGTGGTTTCGAGGAGTCTCTAAGAGCAAATAGTGACCGCTCGCTTGTCCAAACAAACCCATCGACCGTCCCGCCGCGGCCTCTAAGACCGTGTCCACACTGCTCACGAATATTTGTATTTACATTGACAAATTGACATCTCTCGCTATTTGTATAATGAATATTGTAATTACCAACGTGGTCAACTAGAACTATTTAAAATTCAATCACTTAAGTGACGACAATGCTTCTAAGAAATACTTCAACATATATAAAAGCTTATTTATTGTACAGGAAATGTTTTGTCCTCCATAATATAAAACATTTTAGTTTATGAGATAGGATTTTCAGTAATTATTTTTTATTTCATTGTTAGATAATTTTAGTATCCTTATTTATTTGCTAATATTATAAATAAGAATGTGTGCTTGTTTGTTTCATACGATTTATATCTTAACCTACTCAACAGGATCATAATAAGAAAATCCATACCCTTTGCTATGACTACAGAAAATGATATAAGAGTA
The DNA here is from genome assembly GCA_036509395.1 of Antheraea yamamai. NCBI lineage: Eukaryota > Metazoa > Arthropoda > Insecta > Lepidoptera > Saturniidae > Antheraea > Antheraea yamamai. The sequence goes on from AP028426.1 coordinate 6,225,010, forward strand.
TTTTTTGTTTAAAAAAGTTTCCGAAGAATAGATTTAATCTAAATTAGTGCAAAGAAAGCCTCTAGTAAAAGCTAATTTTATTTGAACTTTTGTTTAATTTTTTTTATCCCTACTATCCTATTTGTGGGACAAAAAATACTTTTGAAAGTATTCCAAAACTTCATAATGTCATTGTTGTTTATGTTTATGAAGGCAGAAAGATATTCCATACGGCTCAGCGTGTAACCATTAATCATATGGCGATCGTCTCTACCCAGTCTACCTCAGATAAAATCCGATATATACACCGATGTAACCAGTGTTTGTGAAACGTTGTCTCACACATATATACGAATAACTTTTCTAACAGGTAGAGATCCTTAATCTTCGGTTAAACAATTCTGAGTAAATAACTGTTTTGCATTGTCACACCGGTTTGATGAAAACGTATTTTCGTAATAAGTGTTAAGAAGTCAAACTACAATGTTAGAATTTGATGTATTCGAACATTTATCTTTGTGTTATTTAATTAAATTACGAAGTCCAGGTACTTAAGAATAATAGTAACTAGCTCTTTTCCCTGTTGTCTTCTATCTAACTCACTTTTTACATAGCGATATTTTTATATATAAATTTCTTCTGTACGTGTGTATGTCACTGAACTCCTCCTAAACGGCTGGACCGATTTTGACGAAATTTTGTGTCCGTGTTCCAGTGGATCCGAGAATGGTTTAGATTCACAATTGGACCCGGTAGGTGGCGCTGTGGTTGAATTTTTGATTTTTTTTATTATCAAGGCAGGACAACGTCCGCCCGGCCCGCTAGTTTAAATATAAAGTTTTCATTTATTCTGTTTTTAGGTGGTAGAGTCACGTTTGAAGCTATTACTGGTATCAGCATGAATGTGTCGACTCGCCCGGGGTAGTGCCACCCTCTCACAGAAACACCGACGTGAAGTAACAGTGGTTGCATTGTTGCTTTCCGTTCGGTCAGTGAGAGCGTCGGAAGCCCACCTCCTCTCCCTCCCCCCCTTCCATCCACCTCTCCCCCAAACGCAGGCTAGCAACGCACTTGCAACTGCCCTGGTGTTGCAGGTGTCTATGAACGGTGGTGATCGTTTAACATCAGGCGACCAACCTGTTCGTTGGCCTCCTATGATATTAAAAAAAATCTGTTCGATTTTCAAACTATTTATTTTATCCTGACAATTACAAAAATGACAAAACAAAGAATTAGCCAAATATGTCCAGCCATTTTGAAGTTATGTGCTTACGTGTGACTAACATTACAACATGGTAGTTTGTTTTCTTGATTTTTTAATCCAATCTTAATCTAATACACCATTTCTTGTAGTTTACACAAGTAATGCTTATGATTTTAAATTCCTAATTATCGCTCAAAACATGGTGCAGACGGTTATAGGAATAAAGAGAAAATATTTTGGTATACGTGACAGTATTCAAGTGACACAAAGATATTTAAAATGACTAAACGTGATGTTATCTGCTAAGAAGTGGTGTTGTGGCTACCCACGGGGCTTTAACTACTTCGAGCGGTCGTCCTTGGCGAGTTGAGCCCGTGGAGCTTTCCCGCATATTGTTTATGGTGCAACTTGAGGGACGTTTTATTGTGATGAAAAATGTGGTTTCAAAAGTATTGTTTACGATAATTAAATGTAAAATATACTTTTGAATGCTTTCAAAACCATAATATGTGATATTTTTCTCCGGCGTATACTTTCTTCTGAAGGTAAAAAAATGCGTTGAACATAGGGTAACTTGCGCTAAAGTATTAAATTATAAATCTGCAAGTCAGATTTAAGGCTAATTGGTCTCATAAAATTTTCTGTAATTAATGTGAGCTTAAGCTGTGGCTAAAAAGAAAAGGTGCAAGTGGGCCATAAAAAACAAATTTGTTATATTTAATTTTTTTCTTTCACAAATATATTAACTTACTAGCCGACCCGTCCCCACTTTGTTTATAAAAACCTACTTTTTGTGAGTTAAATATAAAAGTTAGACATATGCTGTCTTTGATTTTTTCGATTTTTCGTTTTATCAAGCTCTACAACTTTTCTCTAGAACTTAATCATATATCTCGTTAAGGCAGCGTTGGTAAGGAACGTTTTCGTTCGACCGTTTTTTCTCCGACACTTTGCTAATCCGACTACCACAAAAAAGTCTTTTCATTTTTCGGGTTTATATATAGCCTATGACACTCACAAATAACGTGGCCTTCTTTTCGTAAAAGAGTTCTCAAAATCGGTTTAGTAGTTCTTGAGATTACCCCCTACAACCTCACAAACTCACACGGTGTTATTACAAAAAAGTTAAATACGTATTGAATACTTGTTTTAAAAAGGTTTCGTATTATATACACCGTGCTCGCCCGAGGCAAGTTCGCGTTATCCTTTTTCGCAAATCTAACCTAACGTAACCAAAGCGAGACAAAAGAGCAAGATGGCGAACATTCAGCGACCACGGTGCATGTAATTGGAAACCTTTTTAAAGCAAGTATTCAATACGTATTTAACTTTTTTGTAATAGCACCGACAAAGTTTATATTTTTATAATATTAGTATAGATATACATTTGTAATATTAAAAAGTTGTTCCTGTTAAGGTTTAGATATCACAAGAATGTATGGTTTGCAACCTTGTAGCCAAATTTATTAATAGTTTTTTCTGTTAATAGAAAATATTTTCGGTTGAATTCACTTAAACATCTTACATACTTAGTTCGTGGCTAGTTTTGAAAAGGAAATAATCACGTTATTTATTACATCTGTCGGAGAGCAACCATCTTTAATCTGTTCTAAGCACGTACAAACCGACTCTTTATGAGAGATTAAAAGCATTGGTCGAGTTTTTAGAATTTTCGGATAGCAATAAACATTTATTAGACGGGACAGAACAGAAAAAAACTTGATTCTGACTTAATGATACCAATTACTATTCAATTGTTCTTTTTGATGCTTTTAATTGTTTCTGTTGACTTTTAAAAAGTTTTAATAATTTTACATACTAGCTTATATTCAGGCGAACTATTTTTTGCGAAGCAATTTTGATATTTCAGTAATGATGTTTATGGATATTTATTATAATCGATATATATATAATAAGAATGTAAATTTAAAGTGTCTGTATTTTTTGGATTTTCTTGAAAAAAAATCGTTGCAGGTGTCTAGGAATAAGTAATAAAATACGATTCAATCATTTTTAGAAATGTCTGTCTGTCTATCTACCTGTCTGTCTGTCTGTTTGTATGAACACGCATCACTGCTAAATTACTGGGTTCACTATAAAACTACACCAAGACAATCATAAATCGCGAATAACTTAGTCTTTGTTTCGTTAAAATTGGTCCACTCTATCAAAAGTTATTGTAATTTTAATGAAGACGCGGCGTAAGGACGAGAGAAAAGTAGATAAGTAAATGGACTTAATACATCCAGATGACTTTATTAATCAATGTTTTTTACATAATGTTCCACGCGGACGAAGTCGCAGGCACAGTTAGTATATAAATAAAATGATACAGGTCTGTCATTTTACAAACATTGCACGAAAAAATATAGATAGATTTCGATTCGATTTTTAGTTCTTAGACACTTAGTAAGGAAAATATTTCGTTATTTGCATTTAATTATATAGTATAACTTAGGAACTTTTTCTAAATATTAAAATTACCCAATTATATCGCCGTTTTCAGACATTCAGCAAACACATTTGACATAACAATCGATTCAATTTTGGAAAAGGAGACGGGAATACGATATATTGATTTCGATTATTTTATGTTGGTATTATCAGTCCGAGTTGCGGTTGCCTCTTTCGAGCTCTATTTCATAGTTCGGGCAAAGTGCGACAGCAATAGACTCCTGTTTTAACCTATTCTTCAAGTATCTTGCAAACGTTTCATTTTAAAAGTTTAGAGAGAAGACATTAAGCTGTAATAATGAGAAACATAATAATAATTAAATAAAAGAAATAGCTTTTTATTTCTCGCTTTATTTACAAGTTTTGAACAAGATAGAAACTTAAAAAAAAACTAAAAAATATTTACAGATTACTCAAAAAAAAAACTATTTTCATAAAGAAAAGTACTATTTATTAATTAACATCTGTAAGAACCCCTTTACAGTTGAAGGCCTTCTCCAAAGTTCCTAATATATCACATTTGATTTTGTTTAGTACACTTAATTCGAGTAGATGTTCATACGATGACAATGTTTTCACGGTATATGTGGTTATATAGAGCTTTATTTATGAGTTTTTTTCTTTCTTTAGAGGGTTTTCGTCATGATCTTCCACAGTTTTTTTTTATATATTTATTTTATATATCATAGGAGGCAAACGAACAGGTGGCCCACCTGATGTTAAATAACCACCACGGTCCATAGACACTTGCCACACCAGAGGGGTCGCAAGTGCGTTGCCAGCCTGTATTTGGGAGAAGGGGGAATGGGGAAGTGGGAAGAGGAGGGGAGTTGGGTATCCGGCGCTCTCGCTGACCGAACGACACGCAACAATGCAAGCACTGTTACTTCACGTCGGTTTTCTGTGAGAGGGTGGTAGTACCCCGGGCGAGCCGACCCATTCATGCTGAAACCAATAATAGATTCAGCGTGGCTCTACCACCTACATACCTACACCTAGTTTCTTGAATCTGCTTTAATCTCATGTCCGTGTGAGAGGGGGGCTTTAATTGCTAACATATCATTACAAATTTTGTATATACACTAATAAATCGAATAGTTTAATATCTGAACCACATGTAAAGTGCACTATTAAAACATCAATCGTTAGATGAGAACCAATTACACGATACATACGATATTAAAAAAGGATTTATGACAAAACCGAAATTAAAAACTCCTTGGCCGCGTTGGCCTAATTGCACATCTGACTACCATAAATCATTAATCTGTCTATGTTCGAGAAAATCGTAAGAATCCTAATTGGATTGGTACACAGAGATGGGACCTATCAATATAGTTTGATTAATGATATCTACGGTTCTCGATATAATTGCTGGACTGGTAACTGGGTACATCATGAATCAACCGCTAGAGTGTTATAAATCGGATAAGCAGAACTTGTTTTTCGTTTATTACTAATGGAACATAGAAAGATGGACTGGGCTCACTCATATCTTTAATTTTAGAATTGACCACGTATAATCTGTTGGGTGATTAAATTTTATCCGTTTATTTGATTAGCTCTATTAAATAAGACACGGGATTTTATATTCTGTGCTTTTTGATATAAGGATGTCATTGGTTTGAAAGTTTCTTTTGGTTTCTTTTATATTAATTGATTTGTTCACTTGTACATCTGGAACATAATAAAAGATATATAACAAGTATTTGAAACACGTTGAAGTGTTGAAATCTACGTAGATATTAGGTCTTCACCTATGAAATTGCCGTTTTGTATGAAAAAATTTAAACGAATTTTTTTCATGTATTTTTTATTTGTATTAATCGAAGTAATCACCCATGCAATCAATGCATCTTTGCCAACGCAGTGGCAGTTTATTGATGCCCTTCTTAAAGTAATCAGCTGGTCGGGAGGCAACAAATTCTTCAAAGGCATTTTGTACTGCCTCTCGGGTATTGAATTTTTTTCCCGCCAAGGAGTTATCCAAATTCTGGAAAAAGTAGTAGTCTGTAGGCGCAAGGTCTGGTGAGTAGGGCGGATGACGGAGACCAACCCCAGTTCTTGCAACGTGGAGACCGTCTGCTGTGCAGTATGAGGTCGCGCGTTGTCGTGCAGGAGCAGCGGAGACGAGCGATTGACCAATGCTGGTTGGAGATGTGCCAGCTTCTCCATCCTTGTGTTCAGCTCTTCACAGTACACATCTGCAGTAATGTTCACCCCGTTTGGTAAGAAGCTGTGATGAATCACACCGGTGCTAGACCACCAAACAGTGACCATCACTTTTCTAGGGGTAGGTTTTCGTTTAGGGCATTGTTTAGGTGCTGAACCAGGATCCAATCAACTTGCTTAGCGCTTGCGGTTATCAAACAAAATCCATTTTTCATCGCAGGTAACAATGCGGTTCAAAATTCCTTCATTTGTGTGTCTGTTGAGCAGTGCAAGGCACGTCTTGACGCGTACTTCGCGCTGGCGATCATTGAGTTCGTGGGGCACCCATTTGTCAAGCTTTTTTACCTTGCCAATTTGACGCAAATGGACTAATATTGTTTTGACACTAACGTCGAAAGCTGCTGCTAATTCAGCCGTAGATTGTGTATCATCAGCTTCCACAATCGCCTTTAATTCGTCATTGTCGACCAAAGTCTTCGGATGACCGCGAGGTTCATTTCTCAGGAAGCGAGCAAACCAATAACAGGTGCTGCGTTGGTTTGTAGTGTTAGCTCCGTAAACGTCGTTGATGTTGCGTGCCGCTTGTGCCGCGTTGCAGCCACGACGGTACTCATATTCCATAATTACTCGAATTTTTAACGTATCCATGATGACAAAAAAGATTGAAATGCGATGAAAATGTAACACTAATCAATAAACAAATGACTACTCTTCGAAAAAGAATTCCATGTTTTTAAAATAAAATTAATTTGATATTAGAATTCTTAGCCAAACAAAAATTGTTTTGATTTGAAATGGCCAGTATTGCAGAACGGCAATTTCATAGGTAAAGACCAATTATATACTTATATCTGGATAATGGATAAACTAATCTAAAAGGTGGTAGAGCCACGCTGAAGCTATTACTGGTTTCAGCATGAGTGGGTCGGTTCGCCCGGGGTAGTACCACCCGACCCACAGAACACCGACGTGAAGTAACAGTGCTTGCATTTCGTTAGGTCAATGAGACCGCCGGAAGACCACTATCCCTCCCCCTCCCCTTCACCACTCCCCCGAACACAGCGGGCTATTGTTAATATACAAAGGAATGTTATTAAAAGTAATTATCATGAGAATTCACGTGGATTTTATTAAGCTTTATATTTTAAGTTAACGCAGAAGAAGCCGCGGGTGGTTGCTAGTGTTGTCTAGATTTTGTAACCAACTTCAATTTCAACCAACAAATTTAACAACTTCTCTAAATGTGGCAGCATTATGTGAAATAACAATTAAAAACTATTATAAACCTTCGTAAAATTATATGTAATTACTAGATAAGTATATGTAAATATAGAAACTGTTTTATAAAATTAGCAATCAACATAAAAAAAACCGTTGCTAAATCAGGTATCGTCAAACAATATACGAACCGTGAAAAATTATGTTTTGGAGCTATTCAAGCGCGATTATAATGAAGTTATTTGATACTTGCATATATTAAGTTTCCACTTTTTTTAATTCTGTGTGGCGCCATTCTTTTTCTAGCGACGTGTATATTGATTGAAACTTTAGACTGACATAAAAACAAAATGAAACTTAATCACTAGGATCACTGAAATTATGTTTGTTAAACATGAAGGTATCTACTACTTAAAAGCAATTAATTCTCATGTCAATGTAAGCAATTGCTGTAATATTATGCGGTATTATTAACCAGTACTGAGTAATAAGTATAAGAGATTATATACTTTCTGTCCATCCTGGATTGGCAAGGATGTAGTGATGAAGAAAACGAGCCGAATTCTTCCCTTTCCAGTAACAGTTAATAATACGACGACGTATATAAACAACATGGTAATTGAACATCAATTTGTCAATAGTTTTGAAAATCTCTCTACTGTAGCTAAGAGTCACATTTTTTTAATATAATTTATTTAAACCTTTGTCCTGACAATTACAAATAGAATAATAAGGAATTATCCAAATAGGTGGCACGGTTCTGAAGTGATGCGACTTATATATATTTGGTTTTTTTTTTCCTTACCGATCCTGTTGATGAAATAACGGCAGCGAACAAACAGTACCAGCCTGTCTCTCCAAACAGAGCGTGTTCACGCCCACGCCCGCGTAACCACAGATCACGCCGCCGTGGTCTGAGGGTAAATTTCGCTCCCGCACACCAGACTAGGCACCCCCCTGGCACCGGCTCAAGCCTAGTTCCGTTCCCTCGGCGTGGAGCCCTTGAGTACGCTGCTCACGCGATACAGTGACACAAAATCTTACATCACTGCAACAACATTACACATTATCATATTACACATTACATATTACACATTACATATTACACATTACATATTATACATCACCTCCACACACATGCTTACACATGAGAGTGGAAGGGTTTCATTTTTTAATTTTTTCCCTTATCAAACTGAAATAGTTTAGAAAAAAATATCCGACACAAAATACATATAAGAGTTGTTGTGGTATGTATGTTTGGTACACATATATGTTTCAATAACTCATATAAGTATGAATATGTAGCTTAGCTTAGGTTAGCCCAGATAGGTCGCGAATTTCCCATGCCTCCTGCTCAGGTGGCAGAGGAGGCGCCTGTCATCCCTCCCCCGGTTACGGAGGAGGAGATGGGGAGGGCGATTGAGCGCCTCCGCGCCACCGGGCGCAAAGCACCCGGCCCAGACGGGGTCCCGGGCCGGGTGCTAGCCATAGTGTTGGACCATCTGGGAAGGTGGCTTCGGGAGCTGTTTGACCGGTGTCTTGCGGTCGGGCAGTTCCCGAAGCCCTGGAAGACGGGGCGGCTTTGCCTCATAGGTAAGGAAGGCCGCCCCCCCGGACTGCGCGTCCGCGTACCGGCCCCTAGTGTTGCTGGACGACACCGGGAAGGCGCTCGAGAGGATCGTTGCCTCCCGGGTCGTCCAGCATCTTGAGGAAGTGGGGTCGAACCCGTCGAGCGCGCAGTTCGGCTTCTGGTCAGGGCGTTCCACGCTAGACGCCCTGACCCTCCTAAAACAGGTCTCCACGGAGGTGACCTCTCAGGGCGAAAGAATATTGGCGGTGTCCTTGGACATCGCCAACGCCTTCAACAGTCTGCCGCATGGTGTTATACGGGAGGCACTCCGCTTTTTCGGAGTGCCCCCGTACCTGCGGCGGCTGTTGGAGGCGTACCTGGACGGGAAAGGTCGCTTTCGTGGACGCCAGAGGGCAGATGGTCCGGCGCCATACGGCTTGTGGGGTTCCACAGGGGTTGGTCTTGGGCCCGCTCCTGTGGAACATGGGCTACGACTGGGTGCGCGCCTCATTTGCTACGCCGACGACACCCTAGTCGTAGCCCAGGGGGGGGAATTAAGTGAGTTGATGCGCCTGACCACGGAAGCCGTCACGCTCCTGGTCGGGCGCATCAGAAGACTGGGCCTTGAGGTGGCTCTCGAGAAGACCGAGGCCCTAATGTTCCACCTCCAGGGGCCCAAATTTATGTGGAGGGCGTTCGTGTCAGGGTGGGGACCCAGATGAAGTATCTGGGCCTCACCCTGGACGGACGCTGGCGGTTCGAGCCCCACTTTAAGGGGTTCGGACCGCGCATAGTCAAGGCGGCAGCGGCACTCGGACGACTCCTCCCCAACACGGGGGGGCCGGGTGCCGCCTGCCGCCGCCTTTACACGGGGGTCGTTCGGTCCATGGCTGCCTACGGGACACCGTTGTGGGTCGACGCCCTCAACGCCACCAATATCCGTGCGCTGCGAGCTGCGCAGCGTACCGTGGAGTTGAGGGTGATACGAGGGTACCGAACGGTGTCTTCGGCGGCGGCCATGGTGCTGGCCGGCTCCCTTCCCTGGGAGCTAGAGGCGGAGGTGCTTACCGCCGTATATATTTATACGGCGGCTAAGAAACGGATGGGGGAGCCTCTAGCTCCCAGGGAAATAGAGGAAATGAGAAGGAGGGAAAGAGAAGCGAGGATGGAGAGTTGGAGGCAGGATCTGGCGGACGTGCGTTACGGTCGATACACGATCGACGCCGTCCGTCCGGTCCTGCCGGAATGGAATCAGAGGAAGTGGGGCTCCCTGACGTTCCGTCTGGTGCAGATGCTGATCGGGCACGGGTGCTTCGGTTGGTATCTGCACCGGATGGCACGCAGGGAGCCGACCGCCGTATCCCATCAGTGCGGCATTGACCCGGACACCGCGCAGCACACTCTGTCTGAGTGTGCTGCGTGGGAGGAGCAACGTCGCACTCTGGCTGCGGCGGTAGGGCGGTAGGGCGAGCGTGATTGCGGCCATGCTCGGCAGTGAGGATGTATGGAACGCAATGGCCTCCTTCTGCGAGGAAGTCGTCTTGCAGAAGGAGGCGGCGGAGAGGGTCCGTGAGGAAGATCCTCAAAGTGGCTGTCTCCGCCAACGGAGGACAGGCAGGAGGAACAGGCAGTTTGACCGCCTCCTCCCACCGTAACTGGATCTAGGGAACATGGGTCGGGGGGGCCATCTTCCCATTGCACAGATCCGGCGGACGGAGGAGACGGCCGGTGTGTACCCGGCTATCTCCTAACAGGACGGGGCCCGGCGGCGGCGCTTTCGCTGCTGGGCCAACCGCTGGGGCGACACGATGAAGTCTATAGAGATCTCGTGCCGCCCCAACTATAGCGGTAGACGTACACCGTGGGGTTTTAGTCCGTGCAAGTCGGACATAACCCACCCTCTCCCCCGAGAGGGTGGTGTATCCATAAGGGATTTCCCCACGCTAAAAAAAAAAAGATAGGTCGCGAATTGCATGAGTCAGGCAACAGCCCAAGCCGAGGTGTGCCGTGCACCCTTGAGCTAGTTGTCAAATAAAATCAGCTGAGTGTCTTAAGCGCTCGCCTTAGTAGTCCGGTGAAGCTGTTAAGACCTTGCTAGGTCAATAGCGTAATGAGTTCGAAATATATATATATATATATATGTATTAGGTTTTTATTTATATACAGGATAGACATAAGATATGTTTGTTGAAATTTAAGTTAATGAGACTGAGAACTCTGAGATAAAACTATAGATTGCGGGGTAAAATTTTGTTTGAAGATAACGTTGGTGAGGTAGGTAATAAGGTAATGCACCTGCCACACAGAACGTCGAAGTCAAGTACGCCGTACAATGAATGTTTGCGTCAGTCAGAGGTGAAATTGTGTGTGAAGCGGCAGCGGCCAGCCGTCGCTCCCATTACGTCCGCGTCGCTTAGACTGCGTACGCGCTGCCAAAACCGGCTGTGGCGGCGTGATTGTATGTAGCTGTCTGGATTTCTTTTCATGTAGCTAAAAATATTATTGTTGAAAACCTTCTTGAAATATGATATACTTAATATGTTATGTAGATTTATATTTAAACCAAAAATTGATGTATTCTGTCAGTCTTATACAAAAGGGCTATGATATTAAACGTCTGTAATACTGCAAATATATTATTTTTAAAGTAAACATCTTTAAAATTGCAAATCTTACTATTTTATTTGGAAATCGGCTTGTGTCTTAGAATCGAACCTGAAGCCTTATAATTTTATACTATAGATATTTATCGAAATTTATTAATTTCTAAATAATTAACAGCTATATATATTATTATTATTAGCTATTTTTTTATCTGATATTATTATTATTTGATATCCCTTAAAAGGCGCTTATGAACGTCAAAGCCACCGCGACTTGTGCAAAACAACCCAGTCATTGAGAAGAACCGGCAAGAAACTCGATCTGGTTTATTTTTTCATGATGCATATTTTTACATACATAGGTAGTTACGTTCGTTTATGGTGTCTGCATAGAGAGGTGTGTCATTTCCGATGTCACCATCGTTCACAATCTTAATATCAATTGTTCAAATATTCTAAGGGTTCTCCAGAGTTTCGATCCATCAAGTTAGTTGTTTTATCCATTCGAACATTTACTACGAGTCAGCAATCATTCGAAATCTACCCTGCGTGACACCAGTCGAAGCGACATTGCATTGCGATAAAAACTCTCTAAAGCAAGTATATGTTTTAATTATTCTTCTATGTATATTATTAATGAATATTCACCTAAAACAATTCAAATTCAAATCTATTTATATATATAGAAATCCTCCTTTTTTGATGACTATAAACACGCTGAAAAATCCAAATAATCAGTATAGCATCTTATCGTGTTATTTTAACTGACATTCTATTTCTACTAGCATTAATTACATTGAAGTCGTATTATTTATATTTTCTTCATACGAGATTTATACTTTGTTTTAGTGGCAAACCCTTAGGACTTTTACACGTAGTACTTGCGATATTAATATTAATTGACGTATAAAAAGAAACCCTTGTCTCTCAAATCATATCAGTCTTCAAACTTATTTCGTCATCTTGAAATAAACTCATGAATCATACAGCTACTTACCACAACGCGCCGCGGTCGAACCTCTTTGCCTCGCTCCATTAGTATTTTCCATTTATTTTTTGTCCACGTACTTACCTGACGGACTTTTGGAGGATTCGACTTTTTATAACGCCGCTCTCGCGACGAATACAAAATTTCTTTAGTATAACAACAGAAAATAAATGATGTACCGTGGAACTATGCGAAGCGAACTGTATTATTTTTCGATTAAACTTTTTTTTTTATGATTGGAAGTAAAAATGGGCCATTGTTGGGAAGACTTTCGTATTCAAACTTAATTGCTTTAGGTGTTTTGTAAATAGTGCAGGAGATTGCTTCAAGTTTCTTAGGGCGTGCTATCGCGTCTGTTATTCACTCATTTCACTTGCCCCCTATACGTACGTAATTTTTAACTCATGGAATAAAACTAACAACTATGCCTACTATAAAAACCTTAGTCATGTCTATTTTATAGTCTTTTTAGACTAGTTTTAATAGCTTTTAGATTTGGTTCGGTTTGAAACTACCCATATTTTTTTAAATTGAAATATGACAGACACTACAATTTTCAGTCATACAGTCGTTTCATTCAATTTCGAATATGGATCAGAAATGAATTATCTGCACAAATTAATAATATGTAAGATATGCAGCTGGTTGATTTCTCTGAGAAAGGTGCCACTTGTTCATTACATAATTCGTCCCAACTTGGTGTATGTTCACTAACATAATGGCTTTGTGTAGTGTAGAATAGTGGGTTTGACCACAGTGACCAAAGAGGTGAAGCTTTTGTTGAAAGACAATGTCGTGGTGTATAGCACAGTGGTAGGTATTTTTGTAAAACCTACAACCCCCGAGTAGAGAATGTATCGCCAAACGCATATTGATGTGGTCTAGTAGTGTTATTCGAGAGATAATCCTCCTTTAGATTATCACATACATACATAAAAAATACCATTCCAAGTACCAATTTCAAGGTTTTATTTTTTATTAAAATGCTTTATTTTTACTTCTTTGCGATTCAAGTCATATTAGATAGCAGTATTAGTTACACATTAGTATGTTAGTGACTAATCTCATGTCTCCCTGCCATTGATTTAAACTGTTTTTGCGACCATACAACAAATAGCATCAAATAAATTGAAATTTACTATACGGTAACGAAATGTTATAAGTCTATAATTGTATTTGTCACTTTTTGTTAATATTTTACAATTTATTAGAAAGTGGCATTTATTCTTTACTACAATTGCTTGTAGTACACAAAAGAAATCTTGAAACTGTCTCACAATGTGATTATACACAATGAAAGTTTTATAAAACTAAAAGACGGAACAAAATCGATGAATAAAACAATAATATCTATATTTCTAAAGTGAATGTAAATCTTATATGATTATTTATTTATAAATTAGTCCTGATGTTTTAAATTTTGAGATCTTAACTATGTAAAAACTAAACTGTAACATTAAAATAAATCTATAATATATTCATCACCTCAACGAACTGCCACATCTATAAGGAAAACTATAAACAACTATTTTCTTTACAGCCAACAAAGAAAAAAAAACTAAATAGCACATCATTTTTAATTATACTATGCAAAAAGTCTTAAAGTCTACTGGTTGTCCGTTTTGTTATTAGTACAAAAACTTTAATGAGAATGCTAATTTAGCTCGGACTCTTGCGAAAACGTTCAAGTGTAGCTTTTATGTCTAATTTACATTATGTCATATACTTCATGTAAATGTTTAGCTACTGACAATACGGGTCGACGTTCGACGTCTAGGAACTCGCTATATGGTAATTGTTTTTGATTTTAGTACTGCGACATTACAGGTAACTGGTTGAAGTGAAAATTGATTGCGGAGATTTATCTGTTCTATTTAGCAATACGCTCTTTATGATATCTGTAATATTTATCTCCTGGAATCAATTTTTATCAATGATTCCTCTTTTATGATATTTTTTTAATTTTACACTGCTCGAGTGAATATATAAAGTGTTGTTAACTTAGTGCCTTAAGACTCAATGCCTTTCATGCTCACTGATTTATTTCACCTTTTTTACTCTTGTTACTGACAAATGAGAATAACCCATGTCGCGCTGAAAAGATAGCTTGGTCTGTGAAATTGCTACCAAAGCTAATTATCCAATATCTTTCTAGTCGAGCTCATGGATTGTCACTAACTAGGAATATTTTAGTTTGGCCTGATAGTTTGTAGTTAAATGCATAAGCTATTGCTAGACGCAATGGACCATCACTAGCAAAGGCTTTTTCAATTTCATGAGTTAATTTGTTATCAATATGGACTACTTAAATTCTTGGCTGACCTACTTATAACATATCGCTAGCTAAGACTTCCATTTGATCAGTAAGTTTGTTATCAGGATTGATTATTCAAGCTCTTGCCAGCCGTACTCATGACACATCAGTAGCAAAGGCTTTTTCAATTTCATGAGTTAATTTGTTATCAATATCGACTACTCAAATTCTTGGCTCACCTACTTATGACATATCACTAGCTAAGACTTTTTCCATTTGATCAGTAAGTTTGTTATCAGAATTGATTAGTCAAGCTCTTGTCAAACGTACTTATGACTCGTCACTAGGCTTTTTCTATTTGATCAGCTAATTTGTTATCAGAATTGAATATTCCGGCTCTTACCAGACGTACTCGTGTATCATCAGTAGCAAAGCCTTGCTTCATTCGATGAGTTAATTTGTTATGAAGATTGACTATTCAAATTGTTGCCAAACGTACTCATTAATGGTGACTGGCAGCAACTTTTTCATATCTTGTATATTTCATAGTTAAAATATTATTCGTGTAAATTGTTATGCTGTTGATTATATTTCAAATAAATTAGTCGATGTGAGTTTATAAAAAAAAAGAATTATCGCTTTAGAAAGTAGGAATAAGCAATATTTTAATTTAAAAGCTGAACCTCTAACGAGTTCTGCAAACAATTTCTGTTATTATGATGTTAATTAGTCGAAAGTCAGCGTTGGCGTTTCACACTACCGTCGCGTCGTAGATATATTAGTAGCATAACAATAAATTGACTCAAAGGAAACCAGCTTAGTCGGTTGTAAAGAGATAAAACAGTGCGTGGGCATCACACGACGTTCCCGAGCCAAGCACGGTTAGTTAAGTACAACTTTTATTTAACTTAATACGTCTTTTGCGTCTCCTGTGATCTTGAATATTCGAGCCTTTACACTCGCAGCGGGATTCAGTGGCTTATTATTTTTTTATTCCCATGTTTGTTCGAATAACTTTTGAATATAGTTCGTATTTTGTAGAGAATTATTTTTAAGTAGGCTGACAGTAGGCTACTTACAAAAGATATAAGGACATGAATGAAGAAGAAACTATAAGTTTTTTTACCTGCACGGGTGTATTATATTTGTCGAATACAAAAAGAGTTCTGAAAATTGGTATATTGTAAAAATATAAGAATCATATCAGGCTAATCATGATATAGAGTTTTAGACAGTATTCTTGACAGCATTTTAGTATTTTCTTTTTCTCTGTGATATTGTTTATGTTAGATCTATATATATGACTATATTTAAATTTAATTATAGAATTGTTATTTTTAGTATATTTACATAATATATTGTAATGTTAAATAAAATAAAATAAAGACTAAATGAAGCTTGTACCTAAGAATATCTTTTCAAAAATATTCTGATTCAAAGTGTCAAATTGAAGAAATAACAACATCGACATATTTTTTGATGCATTTGGTTCATTCAAGCGGCACTTGCTTAAAAACATAACTTGACGGTGTACTTGTAAAAATTTATCTATTATTTCGTCTATATAGTTCCTAATTAGAATTAGTTTTTTTTTGTCATCTATTAATGTCACGCATGTCTGTGATTGTAATTATTACACTGTAATTTTATGCTGTAAATGACCATATGTGATTTTATCATGTGTAATATTTATGTTGGTGTGCTGAATACATAAAATAAATAAATAAAATCAGCTGCTTCTGAATAAAATAAAAATTCAGGCGCAACATGGACTTAAACTGGGTTTAGATATTTATCCAAGTGATTATAAGTGATATAAAAATGTTTAATTATTCCAATAACATATAAAAAAACTTGGGTTTTATTTATAATTATGATAATAATAGTATATTTAAAACTGTTTTAAATCTAATATTTAAATTAATCGTTTTTAGATACAACGAACGATATCATGCAGAACATAATCATCATGTTTATTTATGAAGAATTTAAATATTTACGACTCGTAGGCAATGTTTCTTAAGGTTTATTACGAAATTATGATTAGGATATCGTGAGCTCTTAGCTTTTATGTTACTTTGCAATATTTCTGATACATAACAAATGACGGCGTAGCTTCAGTTTAACAGTTCTGGTCTGAGAAATTGATAACAGCAGCATATTGCTTGTGACTTTTTGAAGGGTTAACTAGTAAGGAAATTGTTGATATATATAGAGAAGTGAAAAAAGCATATGCGCAGAAATATTATTTTTAAATCTATTTATTTATTTAGAAATGTGGATAATGCACAGTCAAAAGTCCGAAGAATAATATAATAATAATTATAAGAAGGAGTATACTATAGTCCGCGCCAAACTTTTTGGCCGCTCTGAATATAGCCGTGAGTATGAGCTTGCGCATAATATCATTAAGATTTGAGTACAAAACAAAGTAAAAGTAGTATTATAGGAATCTAAATTGGCATTTATTTATCCTTAAGTTGTCTCGATGTTATGCATATAATAAAATACCTATTATTACGTAAATTTGTGATCTACGCAGCTATATTCAGGGCGGCCATAACATTTGACGCGGACTATAGACTGTAAACCTACAACGCTTTATCACATCTACACAACTTGCACTATCATAATGATGAATAATTAAAATTATGTAAAAGTATGTGTTGAGAAACATTTGACAAAGAAAAAAAATATGAATAAATGAAAAGGTGACAACGAATTCATTCATAAAAACTAAAATTAACGTATGGAAAAGAAAAGAAGATGGCAAATATAATTAAGAATATTGAATTATAATTTACTAAATGTTGTTTAAATAGTCATGTATATAAAATCTTTAATTGTCCTTTTGAATTTAAAAGCTCGATAGTCACATATGTCTATTGAGATGTGCTTGGATCCGAGCTTATTGTACAAACGAGTCATACGTACAGCTCGCGCGATACAGTGCCACAAAATCTTACATCACTGCGACAACATTACACATGACACCTCCACACACGTGCACGCACACACGCTTACACATGAAAGTGGAAGGGTTTTATTTTTTTCCCCTTATCAAACTGAAATAGTTTAGAAAATTATCCGATACGAAATATATATAAGAGTTGTTGAGGTATGTATGCTCGGTACACATATATGTTTCAACAACTCATATATGTATGAATAGTTAGCTTCGGTTAGCTCAGATAGGTAGCGAATTGCATGCATCAGGCAACAGCCCAAGCCGAAGTGTGCCGTGCACCCTTGAGCTAGTTGTCAAATAAAATCGGCTGAGTATCTTAAGCTCTCGCCTTAGTAGTCCGGTGAAGCTGTTAAGACTTTGTTAGGTCAATGGCGTAGTCAGTTCGAAAAAAAAGTCATACGTACAATCGGATTGTAGTAAAAAGTATTATTCTTGTAAGATCTAAGGATAAATGTTTTAGGAAATCGATAATCACATTTGGTATTAAAATGTAGAGACTCTGGCAAGGAGGAACGTGAGATATAATTGTGCAGTAGTAATAACATAGTTTCAACAACAATAACTATTCATATTCATTCTTCATTATTACTTCAAATAGTGTCAGTTCTTCCTTGTTTTCTAAATTCTCTCTATTCCGGCTCAATTTACCTTACAATAGCAAGATTTTATTACTGTAATCTACTTACAGTTACAAAATGTCTTCATTACTTACGCAATATCTATATATTAATACGCTAATTGATCCATATACAATATTCATGGGATCTTAAAACACGATCGACTTTTCAATGACCTATGGACTTATAAAATTTTAAAAATAGGTATAAAAATGTAATTGTAGAGACTTCAAATTTATCTACTTTCATACCTGCGTGTATCGCCACGACGTTTTGTCTATAATCGCAATGCATCTAAGTTTGCAAGTATGGAAAGACATTATTGTCATGTGTTACGAACTATCGAGCTGCGTGACCATAGTCGCAGCACGATAACTTGACCCGAAGTATTTAAACACATCAAAGGTCCTTAGAAACGATAATTCCGAGTCATTATTGGACTTCGAAAGGTATACGAACTCTTTTAAGCAACTTTATCCGAATTACTTCTGAGTCCACTTTTTAGCGTGACAAGTAGTGGAAGCTACGTCACGCAGGTTTGGGACTAGCACAATAGCAAAATAGAACTACGCGAACTACTATGGTACCTTCAAAAGAACGTGATCGATAACATGGGTGTGAAATGTATGTATTATTTGCTAAGTTAATGCCATAGAAAAATTTCATTATCTAACACTATCTCTATTTATTTTGAATCCACGTCTTATTATTATTCCACTTCAATTCTTCGTATGCTCTATTCGTATTTTCTAATATTATTTTATCCTGAACTCTTAGGAGTTAGGAATACTTATAACGAAACAAAAAAATTACGTCACGTACTTAGGCATAAGCGAAGACCATTTATAAGTTTCCACATCTAGCTATAAAAAAAATGATGTATGATTTTTTTATATATGAGTATAAAGAAGGACATAAGAAAAACTGGACTTTATAACAAATTTAAGCTTCTGTAGGCTTTTATTGAATAGATCTACGTTCAGATCTCTAACTAATTTCTTTGTATTGTTAGGTACTCTAATCAAGTAAGAATTTAAGTTAAACTCGCTATAACAACCGGGTTATTGTGTTCTTTAAAGTTTGTACTAGGTACGACTGGTATGCGCAATTTAATTTTACTCAGTAATTCCGAAGAGCCAATTATACCCGAGATATCCAAAAAGGATATATTATGCCAGCTATTTTTCATCGCTCATAAAACTAATATTATAAAGAGGTAAAGTTTCTGAGGTTGTAGGGGGTAATCTCAGGAACTACTGGTCAGATTTGGAAAACTCTTTCAGTGTTAGAGAGCTCGTTTATCGAGGAAGGCTATAGGTTATATATCATCACGCTAAGACCAGTAGGAGCGGAGCACCAATGAAGAATGTTTCAAAATCGTTTTTTTTTTTCATTTTGAGAGGTTTAGTATGCCCAAAGTAACTATTCCACGCGGACGAAGTCGCGAGCAGAAGCTAGTCGGTCATGAAATGGAACCATATGAAATTTAATTTTGCATAGTGAATATATTCTTCTCTCAAAGAAAGTGCTAACTTTTAATCTACAAATAGAAGAAATTATTTAGTTTTGAGTTGAATTATTACGTTTGGAATAACTCAAACGATTCCAACCGAAGTGTTTATATGGACACTTTATATCCAATAGTAAATAACGTAAACGATTCGGTATTTAAACGAGTGATGTTGTAAACAACGAAATCTGCTACTTCATTATACAAACCACAAGATTATGCTAATGATAGTAATTTATAAGCAGTTTTGATTTACTTATATACGTTTGTGTGCCGGCATGTTTAATTTTATATTTTTGAATTAATTTATGTTATGTATTACGCTACCGTATTGCATTGGTGTGAGTTCTGTATATATACCTATGAAATGTGCTAATTATATCCATTTTAATGAAACGGTGGCGTTATCTATGTGGCGTATTTTGTTTTATTTTGAATCACTTAGTTCGTACGCTACCGTATTGCATTGGTGTGAGTTCTGTATATATACCTATGAAATGTGCTAATTATATCCATTTTAATGAAACGGCGGCGTTATCTATGTGGCGTATTTTGTTTTATTTTGAATCACTTAGTTCGAATTTATGTTTGAATGTTTTTAATTATTTAATAATATTATCCTTTTAAAAGCAAAATTATCATTTCTGTTTCGGTTCTCTGCATAATTAAATACTTAGAGTAGACAATTAAAGTGAGATGTATCTATTTTGTTTATTATTTTCATCGAATTTTCATTAAACCGATGTGAAGTAACAGTGATTGTATTGTTGCGTTTCGTTAAGTCAGTGAGAGCGCCGGACACAGTCTGGCAACGCACTTTCGACTCCCCTGGTGTTGTTAGTGTCTATGGACGGTGGTGGTCACCTAACATCAGGTGACCCACCTGTTCGTTTTTCTGCTATGACATAAAAAAAATCTGGCTGTCTGCTTTTGTACTATTGTTATTAATAGTCTTATACAAAGAGTTTAGTAAATTATTACTAATATTAAAAAGTTTAACATGTGTTTGTTTGTTACGGTTTCACGCCTTAACTACTCATACAGCAAAGGACATAAGATAACTTACTCGACAAAAGTACTGTTTCCGGGGGATCATTGAAATTTGCAATAACGCGAGCAAAGCCGCAAGCAAAGGCTAGTATGAAACAAGTGATTATTTATATTTTTCTCTAATTACCCAGTAAACACTAACTCAATTTTAGAAATTCGCCTTCTGTGTTTCTCACTGATCAATTTTAAAATTCGTCACTTCTAACCTGTAGTCCAGTCTGTCAAGTTTTATTTATATTTTATACTAGATGACCCGCGCAACTTCGTCTGCGTGAAATCGATTACCTACCGGTTCTAATTGTAATGGCAAACTGGAAAAACTCAAAAAACATAAAACCAAATTGCAGCAACTTTTCACTCAAACGCATACCTATTTGGTTTACTGAAACGAATTAGATATATATGGGAGAAATTTCGTTGAGGCGGACGTAGCGCCATCTGTCATTCAGCAACATCCGACCGATGAATTATTTGGATATAGTTCATACAAAAATACTAAAATCGTGAATAAAAAATGGGAGTTAGGAAGGTGAACATTTGGGGTTGTGGCTATTTTTAGATGGCAAATAAAAAAAAATTGTCAAAAAAATTCTGTATACGAACACCCTGATCACCTCGAAGAATAAAATATACTTTACGATATATTCTCCTACCTGCTAAATATACATTTAAAATTTTATAAAATTCGGTCCAGCCGTTTCCCAGGAGTTCAAACACTAACACCGTTGTATAACACGATATTTTTATATATTAGATAATATCGCCCACGAATCGTTCACTAATAAATATTAGAATAAAATTTTATACTAATTTACTTCAATGTTAAATGCTTTTTTAATTTTATACTCTAGAATTAGTATAGATGATACTCTAGAATTAATTATTTTTACTAAGAACGTTAAACTTTGAGAGTGGTGGGATTTAAGATGGCTTATGTCAGATAACGCGAGGTGAATGACTGACAACGAATTTTATTTAATTTTCAAACTTTTTTACACTATCATACAGTCTATTTCTGTTTATCATTTGGAATTGATAAAAGTAATTTGAAAAAATGATTCTCTCATATCTTATTAGACAGCGGGGGGGATATTTTCGAGATTCTAGTAATTTTTGAAATTAATATTAATGATTATTTTGAAAGAAAGAATTTAAAATATTCATATTTTATTCGGAGGTGATGGTACAGACCTTGTGGTGTAACAGTAAATAGGGCTTACCGTTGATTCAAGAATTCGAGAGTCGACCCCCATACATTAGTGATTTTTGTTTGATGAATTTAAGTGTTACTTTATGTTTAGTTATGAATAGCTTAATGGTATATTAAGGGGTTTAGTTACTACGTCTATGCATAATTTGAAATTAAATCGGCATGTGTAATTTTATGTCCTCATCTATTAAATCGAAATATTTCAAAAACGATTGAATCTCCAATTATTCGCGTGACTATTTTGAAAGAATTGCGAGATAGGTTTATATAAAAAACATGACTCTTATAAAGGAGCAAAATCTTTCAGTGCGATTTATCTATGAGATAGGAGGCTGCGATGAGGAGATGTACTGAAGTGGGGGGCAGCGGGTGAGAACGGACAGTGACCCAAGCAACGCATTCCGACGAGCACGCTGCGGTACTACTCCGTTCTGATCTCTATATTTTTATATAGTATAATTAAAACACCTTGTTGTATAGTATTAAGAAATACTATATTGGAAACATTTACAAAACAAACGCATACATATTTCAAGTAAATAATATGTTAAGAATGAATTAACACCGAAAAAGAGAAACGAAAGAAATATATCAATCAGGATTAATTTCAATTATTTATTAATAAAACTTTAAATAATTAAATACGTTAACTTTTTCCTTTATTCGTAAAATCACTATAAGTAACAATCAGTTTAATTTAAGCATGTATTTATTTACATGTTTTTCTAATAAAGAGAATATATTAAAATAATGAAATAACATACCGACGCGACGATTGGAAGGTAAAGTGACTAACAAGCCAATGACATCAGCGTCAATATAATGTATTTATGTAATTATATTAATCAAGCAATAAAACACAATAATCAAAATACACATAGATCAGGAAGGATGTTTCAATTGTTTCCACAGTAAAGTGTTGGCGCCTAGATTTCGTATTTTATCATACTTTACATACATGCGAATGAAACTATATACATACATTTCTTGTTGCCCGTTTGGCTGGCCGTATCTACAACCATTCACACTTTGTAATAAGAAAAAAATATCCGAGAGAAATTGATTCGATCCGTATAGCTGGACGTGGTATAGACTTCATAAAATATTAGAAAAGATCTCAAAATATGACTGCTATTTTAAAATATAATTTTAAATAATAGTGAAAAATATATTGTTCTAAATTGAAGTGGTTATGAGCCTGTTCAGTGAAGGAAAATATAAATAGAATTGGTATATATTTCTTTTACTTGCCTGTGTATCTAGTGTCTTCAAGTAAAAGGCCAAACACCTATTGGTGTTTCGAAAAATATATTTCATATCATTGGATCTCAAATTGAAAAGTGTCACATTCTAGATTTAGTACCTCTTTGACAGTAATATCATTTGATGTCACGTATAATTTAAACCAAACGGTAAAGGTTGATATATTCATTTTATTAAATTAATAGTGCTTTTTTATTATACAGTACTTATAATATTTTGTATTAGTATTGTTGACAAGCAAACGACAGCTTATTCACAAAATTATGACGTTGATTATTCTCCAAATATTTTCAATTTGGATATTCTATATCCGTCTACGGTCTATGCCCATTTCTCGGCTCTTGGCCGTTGTTCGATAGGCAATCTCGGCACGATTGAATTGAAAAAAAAAGCTATTCCGACCCAGATTATTGACTAAATATCGCTGTGGTATTTAGTTGAAAATTGACGATATAGTTTGTACCACGGAGTGTAATTAATCGAAAAAAAAAAATATAATTGGTAAGAACGTCAGCAAGCTTGTAGAATAAATTACTTTTAACACTATGTTTTACAGTTTTTAAATAATATATTGCCTGCAATATATTGTAAAAGTTAGCTAAAGAATATCTAAGTGAAATTCAAACACTATGGTTATGTATTAAAGTTACACCATCTCGCGTGCTTTTAGGCGAGTTACATGTAATTCGAGAATCAAGGTTTATTTAACATTAGCGATATTGTCACAGATTCGAAAAGTCGCGAAGCGTTTAAAATGAAACCGAGTACCTATTAAAACCTGTCCACGACGCCGCCAAATGGTTTGTTAGTTTATCCAACGTAGTTTAAAGGAAAAAAATACGACACACTTGAGTTTAAATTGACCGACGCTTTTTATCCAACTGCCGGTCTCTTGAGTGTTACATAGTTATTATCAATTCAAGTTATTACTTGCTTATTAAGTTTTTCAAGATCATGAGTCAGTAGTAACACTGTGTTTACTTCAGCGGCGCCATCTTTAAAACGCGTTACTCGGCGGGTAATGGAGAACGGTTTTAATGTTACCCATTAGCGCCGGATTTCGATTCACGGGTCTTAGTTTTTTAATCTTCGTTCGGTGTCTTGATGGGGTTTCGAACGAATGTCCGTCTCGATCTTTATCTTGAAGTATAATAATAAGAGACAGACGTTACTTATATTTTATTTAACGTCGAAATTGATCGAACTGGTACGATAACAGCTCTGGAAGGCTAAGATTTGTTTATGCCATTAATTACCTACATTCTATTGGAATTATGTAGATTATTTTCTGTCCGTTTTTTTTTTTGTAACATTAATTTTTATACTCGTGCAGATATTCTAATGATTGAACGGTTTCATTCTGATAAACACTTAACACTTTATCTCAATAAAGTCGATTTCGATCTCGGATAGATAGATGTATTAAAAGTTATAATCTCGAATTTTATAGTTTCGGTTGTTCCGTTTTCAACGTTTTCGTAGTAACTCGGTAATTGCCTTGTTAATTTGAATCTGGTGGCGGTATCTTTGATCTGTTAGTGAAGTCGTCTGACTGGTGTTTCTGTGTCCGTCATCGGATCAACTCGATAGTTCTTAATACATTTTCGTATAAAGATATACACTTCATTAGATATATCTAATTTATTGGGGTTTCGAGTTCAAAATCACTTTTCCTTTTTTTTTTCGATTTACGACTGTGAACATTGTCGAATGTTGTATGTCGATTTTTCATTTTAAATATTCTCGCATTTAAATTGGTTTTAAATTCATATGGGTACTTGTTAATTACTCAACTTTTGTATGAACTTATATTAAAATGCTTGGAGATGAACAACAATGCTACAAAAACATGCTATATTAGAAAGTCGAAATGCGTAATATTTTTAGAGGACGACTAAAAGATTCACAATTGTTCATATTGATTATACAATCTCAAGCGCTAGAAATAGGAACTTTGTGCTAAATAAATATAATATGTATTATACTTTCACATCCTAAAGTTCTGTACGAAGACAAGATTCCTAATATTACTCTTAGTTTTTAATAGTAATAATAATAACAACTCTTTATTTCACACACGTTGAAAATATACAAAATTAGACATCAGTTTACAATATGTGTACAGCATTTATCGCTTAGAGCGATCTATCGGAAACCTTCGAAAACGTTTAATTTTTAAAAATACCAGGTGGCAATATAAATATACACACAAAATTAAAATAAAAACATTAAATAAATTAAAAGAAATAACGCTAAAATACAGTTCTATTAAGACAGTGAGAGGTAATTATAAATAATGACAAGGATCTTGCTAGTCCAATAGCACAAGGGAGTGTGTTCCAAACGCATACATAGCTTGAACCGTAAATGATTTGTTATAAAATTTAGTGTAGTAATAGTTTACTTGAGAAAGAAATGCAGTTTTAGTGTATTAAGAAGATGCGTATTTGTTTTAAATATTTAAAAAAATATTGAATATCCTTACTAATGTACATCAAATTTTTTTAAATTCTCTCTTACCCGTTTCTACAATCTCACCTGATGTTAAATGACAATGTAGTCCAAGATGGTAAACTCGCTAGACCTAGTAAGGACTGGCTCTCAAGTGCACCTGCTGGAACACACCTATAGGTGCTTGACGATAGATTTTCAACTTTAGAGTGAAAGCTTGCTACGCGAGCGTAAAAGAAATCCTAACTACTTTATTCTAAACAATTTTAAACTAAAGAAAAGACTATAGATAAGTACGTAAAAGCGTATGTACGTATTACAAGCGAGATATTATATAGAATATATCTATTATATAGAATATATTATTATTCTAAATATTATATATATTTGTTAAAAAGATAAACCAGATCGAGTTTCTTGCCGGTTCATCTCGATGACTGGGTTGTTTTCCGAACCGGTGGTAGTTTTGACGTTCATAAGTGCCTTCTTAGGGCCTAAATTGAATAAAGTGTTTTGAATTTGAATTTGAATTTGATAAAGACAAGAACAAAAATATCAATTTTGCATCCCAAGTAGGAATTAATTAACTGTACATAAGAGTACATTTTCGATTCTCTGGTACTATGATGAACCAAAATGAGTTATATTGACTATTCTAAATACTTTATCCACGTTAACGTGAGTCGGTTGGCGTTGTGTACACTGGAACCGGTTGGTTCGTCCGTCATAACACAATATTTGCGTGACGCTCGCCGAGGCAAAGTTCACGCCCCACAGTGCACTCCATTCATGAATTTGGTTTTGGTCTTTGAATACATTTCTTTTGGGTTTTAAATTATTTTGATATGAAAAAGAATATTGGTATATGTTCTATACATATGTAATGAAAATTTAGTTTCTTTGAGGCTCAATCACATCAAAACTACTGAACGTCCGATACGACAATGGGTCCGATAGGACAGTGACTATTTGATGCTAAATTTTTCCACGATGGTTCTAGTTCTTTTGTATTCCATTTTGTTGTATTTGTTCTTTTGTATACATTTTTCACCGCCAATAATAATTAAAGACGCGTACCGCGGAGCGGGGGCAAGGGGAGGTTATCAGTTAGTACATAAGATTTATAATCTTCCACATCATTTGACCGATTATCTAGAGAATTGAAATTGGTATATATATATATTATGTTTATTATATAGAAAGAATAAAAAACTATTCAATTGAGTATTTTTGATTACATCGAAAACATATACTGCAGACGATGCTAGTATCGAAACCAGGTAAATATTAGATCCTTACACATTAAATTAGCGTTTTAAAAACTAAATGGTGTGAAAACAAATGAATCACTAAATTTGAAACACGCATACACAAGTCTAAATTCGGAATAAATTTGAATTTGGAATTCCTAACCAAACGCCAGATATTAGAAATAAAAATGGCCACTTCGACAAAACGCCAATTTCATATGTAGGGACCTAATATTTAATATTGCTAATGTTTGTGTTTTTTAATGAATTAAATTTAGAGTAATTAAAAATTTATACCAATACTATAATAAAAAATACCAATATAATATACATTTGAATACATATTTATATATGGAAAGGTAATTACTTAAATTATTAATGGACATAAACACATAAAAGTATATCGAACTTTTTACTATAAATTAGGTGCCTAAACATTTCTAAATACTAATAATATATAAAGTAGGTAATAAGTGGCAACAAATTATTGAATATATTTTAAAATAAATTCCTAAGGTAATTGAAAAAGCAAAAAGCCTTAAAACATTCGATTCTCACAGGATTATGTTAGAAAAATAACAAATATTCTGTGAATAGATTTGTTGAAATAGAATTTTGTATGTAAGATATCCCAATCCCACGGTAATTTACTCGAGGCGTACACACCTTAACTTTTTGTCGATACCCGATGACTGGTATTTCGATTATGCGTAAATCAACCGTGAAATCAAAACTTAAGGTCGGATGCGTGTAATTATAATGCGCAAATAAGTCTTATGGGCGTTATTTTCGATATTAAACACTTAATTATAACGCTGATTTGTATTTGAAAACTACAGTTTGTGATTGTTTTACTTATCTAGTATATAAATAAAAATCAATTACGCAAGCGAATCACTTCAGAAAGGCTGTATATATTTTGCTGATTCCTTTTTTGGCGTGTGTCATTATCAGTATTAGGTTTGTGTCAAAGAAAATGTATGAAAATTCGTACGGAAAAGCTAAAATTTGGGTTTAAAAATCTCTGTGTAAAATGTGAGGAAAAATAGTAGGAACAATTTTGACAGATTATTTTGTTAGCTTCCATTATATTTCTAAACGTAATATTGATAATGAATATATACTATCATTTTATAATAACAAAAACTCGTAAAAAAACAATGTTTTTTTATGTTTTTCTGAGAATGATAATTTGTACAGACTAACAATTGAGGTATGATATATAGTTTACGTTATACAACATTTTATGAAATTCTGTTGAGAATATGTTTTTATTTTTTACTTTTGAAAAACATATTAATTCCTATAACCTTCCTTCCTATAATATAGTTTGAGAATAGACAGTTTTTATTGAATACAATTGCTGTTTACAAAATTGTATTAAATTCAATTATGTAATTTTTGCCATAAATACAAAAAAAAATCTCATATTGAGCGAATCCCCTTTATATTAAGTACTTACTCATAGATATAAAAATATATATATTGGTATAGATAATACATTTTTACACCTATTCAGTAGTATGAGGCAAAATAACTTGCATGCCTTAAAATATGAAAATAGTTGTAAACATAAATAGGTTGTTAATAAACGTTCAATTCGCATCCAATCACAAATTCACAATTATTAAATCGTGCAACTGCTGACTGCAAATCGTAGACGTTATGAATAGGGTTGTCAATCGTTTTACGAATGATGGAACATCCCGTAAGTCAAAAGAGATGATACACCAAAAATAATACAAGTATGCTATAATTCCTCTTATTTACAACAACCTTTGATAACAGTGTTGATAATTGTGCAAAATTGTGTTCTATCGTTTTCTCGCAGTTTCTAGAAAAATTTAATTGTTTCTCCCCACATATGTATGTTACAGTGTTAGTAACCCTAGTCATCACATTTAATAATCTAGCAGAACCAGTTGGACGCGTTCATAATAAACTATAAGAATCCGTTCAGTAACTTTACACGAGAATTTTAACTGGTATGAACGTTTTATAAAGGTATGCTATATACCTAATTTGCAGCTATTAAATAATAATTCATGTATGTATACGAGAGAACATTTACGATCGCATATATGAAATATCTGTGAATGATTTTGTTAATATTATTTTTTTTTATGTCATAGCTGGCTTAAGAACAGCTGGGTCACCTGATGCTAAGTGATCAACACCTTCCCATAGACACTTTCAGCATGAATGGGTCGGCTCGTCCGGAGTAGTAGCACCCTCTCATAGAAAACCGACGTAAAGTAACAGTGCTTACATTGTTGAGTTTCGTTCGGTTAGTGAGAGCGCCGGAGGCCCACCTCCCCTTCCCTCCCCTCTCCTCTCCCCCCTCCCTCCCTTTCCCCAAACACAAGCTGGCAACGCACTTGCGACTCTTCTGGTGTTGCAAGTGTCTATGGACGGTGGTGATCACTTAACATCAGGTGACCCACCTGTTCGTTTGCCACCTATGATATAAATAAAAATACTTGTAATATTATAGAGCGAAATTAAACATGTCTACTGTTATCTCTTTAACAGTATAAGAGTTAATTTGGTTTAACTGGGACGATCGGAAGGACTTCCGCTTAAAAGATATCCTTACTATTATATTATACATGTAAACGTTAGTTCTTTTGCTTATTTATTACACTTTAACGCCTTAACTTATCAACAGATCATCATAAAATTCAACTTACACGTTGGCAAGGGTACAGAAAAGAATATGGGGTACATTTCATACAGAAAGACGCACTGTTCCAGAGGGATATGTCAATTAAAATTGACGCGAGTGTAGTCGCGGGAAAAGTCTATATTACAAAAGTACGAGTATATTATACAAAATAAAAAAAGAATCATCAAAATCGGTTCACCCAGTCCAAAGTTATGAGGTAACAAACATAAAAAAAAAAAAAAAAAAAAAACAGTCGAATTGATAACCTCCTCCTTTTTTAACCGACTTCAAATAAATATATTTTGTATCTAACATACTGTATGTATATTATTATTTTTGAAGTTATACTTCTTTTGGCGCGTTAGGGAAAAATGATGAGAGTAAATTTTTACGATGCGCGCGCACGCCTTCACGAAAAACCGACACCCTGAAGTTAGCTATAGTCAACATTTTGTTTGTTTTTATTTCTTTATATTAAAACTTTCAATGTATTAAATACCTTTTTTGTATTGTTAGTGTCGTTTTTTCTACAAACGTAGAATAAGGCGAAAGATAAAATTTTTGAAAAGATTTTTATCTTGTTACGCCAAAGAAGTATAACTTCTAACGCGTGTACATAAGTGCACACACACTTTTTTTCATACGTAAACCGTAACCGTAATGATATATTATTTACGTGACGCATTCCTATCGTGACGACGAATGGAATCTTAGGAGTCATCATCATTAAATGAACTCCAATGTTGGAGGTTGGTTGCTCATTAACATTTTTAGTAACTCGCCGCTTCCCACAATTATTCATATACTTATTCTTCTGAATAATAAATATATCATTTGAATTAATGCTTATAAGTAAATAGATGTAAATTGAATAGATCCTGTTACCGAACTAACTGATATTAAGCATTGGAATAAATAAAAATCGGTACGTATAAATAAAGTGTCCGTTTTTAGTGCGGGTTGTTTTTTGAAAGGCTGAACTAAACTTGACGAGATTTTTAGAGAAAATAGAAGACTTTTCAGATTATCATCACATTACGCTTTTCTATAGGACCTGGGGGCCTAGCCAAGTTACTTATCTAAAATCTCTAACACCAGTAGAAAACGGAAAAATGTATGGGGATGACATATCTGAACGCTATATCACGTGATCAAAACAAATATAACAGAAAAATTTGGATTACTCGGTAATCCAAATTGTAGATATTGTATTTCTAGCGATTGTCAAAAATTCAGCTTGGTTAGGAAATGTATGGGCACTTATCTATCGGCGTAAGAGAATCGCTCGCGCATTTTTTCAATAGATTGATTGTTTGTAAATTAAAAAAAAAAAAAAAAAAAATAAAAAGTCTTTATTTAACAAAAATGATTTACATGGCATAAAAATCAACTGTAGACTCCCACACTAGGAACTGAATCCTGTGTCGTGGGTAATCGAACAAAAACTCTTTACAAAATATATTTCTTGTTAGTGCCGTAAGTGGCTTACTTATTAGACAATTAAGATTAATAACAATTTAGAAAGTACATATTTGGTTAGCATTTTTATGTTTTATTTGTTTTAATGACGTGATACAGTTAATATTACTTAATCCAGACAAAAAACTTAGTTCTATTAAAATATAAAAAAAAAATTCTAAGCACAATAGTTGTTTAATATAATTCATGAATTTTTGTTAATCAGTTATTTACTCCTTCCTTAAAAATCCTACGATACTTAGTTACTATAGTTTTGATCTAATATTGAAAACTTATAACACTCGATTATAATCAATACACTTGTACGTAAAGGACATTAACGCGTTGAATTATTCATATAACAAAACATTAAATTGTTATTTATTACTCATATGAAAGTTCAACATACTTTTAGAATCAACCAACAATAAAATTCATAAACCAAGCCGGTTATTAAGTTGATTACTACACTGATGAACGCTCTTACATTGTCCGTACTTCCTTTATTAATTTGCAAATTTGCCTCGCCTTGAGTATTTTCTTGCAGCAAAAAATAGCATTATGCAGGTGAACACTATGGTTAATTTTCTTAATATAACGTATATGACATTTATAAGTTAAATTATTAGTACAGTATAGAACATAGACATAAAAACAGGTTAAAAGAAACAGTAATAAAATACATTAATTTATTCATTTTAAAAGAAGCAAATTGGTCCTTCCTTCCAAATTATAAAACATGTCTCTGTGTCCGTTAATGTGTCTATAGTTCTACAATCACTAAACTCAAAAGATTACTTCTGAAATGATATGTGAATTATCTGATCGGGTTATTGTGAATGATTAGGTTATTGTAAATGAACACAAAATAACTAAAAATCGGTTCACCCAGTCCAAAGTTATTAGGTAACAAACATAAAAAAAAAAATACAGTCGAATTGATAACCTCCTCCTTTTTTTGAAGTCGGTTAAAAAGCTTTATTTAAGTAAATTAAAAAACGTTAGCAATAAACTTATACTTCACGAGAACGGAGTTGTGAAAACAATAAGTTTTTTATAAATCACATTATATAGTTTTTGCTCGCGACTTCGCTTACGTTAATATATATTTTCAAAAAATCACATATAGGTGAAAGAATTTTCGAAATCTTTTGCATTTAAAAAAAATCCAATTTATTGGAAATATATTAGTTTAAACATATTTTTTTTCAATAATCCTCTTATAATTTAATTGCTGCTTATTTTAGTTTACTCAAGTTTATAAAATACACACATATTCATATCCAATACAACCTAGCATATAGTTTACTAATTAGAAATAACTATACTGTAATTAGAATCAAGAATAAAGTCAATTAAAAAAACTTGAACCCATTAAATCTTACAATAAAGTCTTTCGCCACGTCACTCATCTTAAAGCAGATGGCTAATTGTAACCCAATACGGACGCTGTTAATAATAATAATAATATTAATCGCAACGATTGGCCACAAAATGCTTTTAAAGTAATTCGATTCGGCTGAACTGGAACTCTGTTGGAACGGAACCAGCGCAACTTGACCTTCGGAACTCACCTCGTCATCGGCTGGTCGTTTATAAAATGGGGAAGTGAAAAGAATTACCACGGGTCTAAGAAAAATGGTGAGGTTACGTACTCTAGCGCATGCGACGCCGTCGTTCTCGCCTTGAGAATAAAGGCTCATGTTACTCGGATCACGTTCAAGGTGCCTCTGAGCGAACGATGTTAGTGGTTGCGGACGTGAATTTTTAGTCGTATTGCTGTTATCTTGATGTAAACTGGATTTGATACAGTTACATTCGGTACTTTTTAAAGTAGTCGTTTGATTATTAATTACATTTTAACATTACACGTAAACACAATAAATTAAACGATACCAAAAAGAAAAAGAAAATTACTACTAAACAAAACCTGTCTATACATTGTACCCAACATCATAAATAAAAGAAGTTTAATATAAAAGTTGCGCACAACTTATGTTCGATTGTACTCCGCCCCCAAGACTTTTAATTAAACCGTGATATTTTACGACACGAATCATTAAAATCGCTTTTAATGTTTCATAAGCACATAACAAGTATAAAAAGAAACAGCAGTGGGATTAATATATGATTTTATTTGTTACAGGTACATACATTCCAAGGAGAAACCGTTCAAATGCACAGAATGCGGGAAAGGCTTTTGTCAATCGAGGACTTTGGCCGTCCACAAAATTCTACATATGGAAGAGTCTCCACACAAATGCCCTGTTTGCAGTCGAAGTTTCAATCAGCGTTCTAACCTAAAAACACACCTACTGACGCACACAGATCATAAGCCATACGAATGTAATTCGTGCGGTAAGGTATTTAGAAGGAATTGCGATTTGAGAAGACACGCTTTAACACACGCCGTCGGTGACGTCCCACCGGGAGACGTTCTTGATGTTGGTGAAGAAGATGTTGGTCGTCCAGAATCACCAATAGAACCAGGATATGATGACGAAGATCCTGAAATCTCTTCTCCAGAACACTCCCCAGTAAGAAGAGCTCGTTCCTCGTCGATAGAAAGTATTGGAAGAGAACAAAGTGAAGAGAGGCCACGTCTACCATCTCCAATACCGGTAGAACGTACACATTGCCATCATAATGAACAAAAAGACAGAGCCAGTCCTTACACAATGAGACCACAATACACGGATAAACATCGTCCGCAATGTTCAGACATTTACGAAAAACGGAGATACACGTCAGATGAAATTATTGAAAAAGAAATGCGTTACACCGAATTTCCAGAACAGATTCGACATCCGCAACTTCAAATTCGGAGAGATTTACACCAAGTACCACCACCACACCCTGATCCTTCTAAAATTACTCAAATGGCTAGTCCTCATATAGATCCCGGGCCATCTAGCATGTACTTAACTCCGTTCAGAAAGAGAACTCACCCGCCAGACATTGGTGAAAATGTAAGAACTTGCTCCGCCGTTTATAGAGGTCGTTCACCGGAACCAACCAATTTGTCAATGCCTCGACAGGCAATTGGGAATGGAGATATGGTTGTTAGTATACCACCCACTATGATGGGTATGCCTTCGTTCCACAAATTCGGATTGCCACTGCCGCCTCCTCATCCTCAGATTGCGTATGGGCCGATGCCCCATCCTGTATTAGGACCGCAACAAACAGTAGCTCAAGATTTGATAGTAAAGCATGCTCCTCCAAAAGACACGATTCCAAGTACTTCCACAAGTGTCACTAACTGCAAAGACGGTCCAAATAGAAAGGATTCAGAAGAATCCAGTTCAAGTTTCATTGCCAGTGGGATTAAAAATATTATTGGTATACAACCTCCTTCTAATCCCAAACCAGGGACGAGTCAATCAAGTAGACCGAAAAAGGGCTTCAGTATAGAAGATATAATGAGACGTTAATTAACTGCACTCGAAGGATATCAAAGAGTGCTAATGTTGATGAAAAGTATTATTAGTTCGAGTTTTAATCCATTTTGTAAAATGTTTGTTTTAAGGGTATGTGTGCTTGTACGTATTTGCAATATCTATGAATATTTGGTTTTCATAAAGATCTCATATGGTTCGTTTGTGCAGTGTTTTGTTAAACTCAACATTTTAAAAACATTATTATTGTAATGAAGATTTTAGATGCTATACAATATTTTATTATTTCTGTTATTTTTGGATAAGCGATAAAATTTAAGCGTAACATTTTGATACAACGATCGCTACAATACATCTAGGATATATTGTGGACATTTTTTGCATACTATGTGATTATGACTGGTTTTATAGCGGAACTGTTATTTATTATTTAGTTTTATATTAGTTCTTCAATTATTATTATATAATTAGGCAATATTTCTACGATATTCGTGATTTAATTTTAATCCTTAAATAATGAAATGTATATAATTTATTTTAAGATTATATTATAAAATTATATAATTGTTATTGAATAAACTGATAATAATTATGGTTAAATTTAGATACATTTTTCTTAAAACTTAAAATAATTAATTATAAACATGTTTTGTCTGTCGACACAGTAATTTAAAATGATTTAGGTTTATTAGATATTGCTCAGCATAAATAGTAAGTGACATATATTTTAAATGTACATTCTTATCTCTGTATTAATAAATTATGATGAAATTATCAAAGCGTTTTTTATTTTTGAATTTAATAT
The DNA here is from genome assembly GCA_036509395.1 of Antheraea yamamai. Classification (NCBI taxonomy): domain Eukaryota; kingdom Metazoa; phylum Arthropoda; class Insecta; order Lepidoptera; family Saturniidae; genus Antheraea; species Antheraea yamamai. Next base: position 6,260,097 of record AP028426.1, read on the forward strand.
GTTGTAAACACTAGGAAACAATGTCAATTCGGGTATTAAATTAAGTGTGAATATTTTATACCGTCTTAGTATAAATAAATTTTATAGTCATTTTGATATCTACTACATAAGACATACATTATAAAAGAACGTTTTACACCCAATAGATTTTAGAGAAAACATAATCAATTTTGTATCGTTTTTAAGACAGCATAAGGGTAAGTAGAAAAATCAGTTCAAGCAAGGACTTGAGTAATTCTGAAGTCCGTCAATTTAAAAAAAAAATCGATAAAATGTTATGTGAAGTTGGTTAATTTCATTAAAATATAACACATCTAATATATTTTATGACAATTTCATCATTACATAGTATAAAACAAAGTCCCTTATCGCGTCTGTCTGTCCGTCTGTTCGCGATAAACTCAAAAACTACTGAACGGATTTTCATGCGGTTTTGACCAGTGGATAAAGTGATTCACGAGGAACGTTTTGGTCTATAATTTGTCCAGGATTTTTTTTTTATAATCAGGGCAGGACAACGTCTGCCGGGCCCGCTAGTTAAATAATAAATTATAGAGAGTTTCATATTAAACAATAAAATCATAGTCATGGGATTTATTTAATAACAAAATAATTGAATGAATCAGTGTTAAATGTAATTAATTCGTAAAAATTTCGTGTCATTTCCACGGAACCCGGGACAGAAATTTGGTTTGATATTTCATAACTGGAGGTTGAGTATTTTCTTCAATATATCATGCAAACAATATTAATTTACCGATTGAATACACAATAATAGAGTAGAACATCGGAAAGTCGAACTTTAAAGACACTAAAAATTGTTTTCAAAAGGTTTCGAGTTACACAAGGATATAATTTGGAAAAGTTTTTATATGTATATATTCGACTTACAGAGAATTAGATCAGCCTACATCATAGACTCATCCTACAAAGTTTAAGTTACAGAGCCGAAATAAATAGAATAAAACAGGACGACGACAAATACACACGATAGAAGTGAAACTTTTACAGGGAAAAATTTAATTATTTATCAATCACTTTTGAATAGCATAGATTGTTATTAGTGATCGCCACGTCGCCTGAACGCACTGCACGCAACCACTGACTATGAGAAAGAAAGAAAGCGGAAAGAGTGTACGTGTCGCTGTTCTACAATACACGAAGGCAAGCGAGACACAGCTCCCACTTTACTCAAGACAATGTTTACCGCCACCACTTTTTGTCACACACAAAGATTGAGGATCAGAGTTTCGAAACATACCCATAAGAAAAATCACATCAAGAAAATATACAGGCTGAATGGTTAAAGAGTCCCAATATTCCCACGGGTTACAGAGTAGTTGTTTCTGGTTCTAAACTAGAACTAAACTAAAACTAGAACAACAAGTATTTCAGCTAATTTCACGAGGTTACTTCGTTGTTTACTTCGCTGCATAGCAAGAATACCACGCGCATGTGCTTGGGATCTACCGACTCACTCTCTTTCTCTCTCCTACTTTCTACCTTTGTGTATCTTTCTTTCTCCCTCCCTGGGATATTGGGTACTGGGGTGGGGAGGAGGGGGGAGCAGCCATCCGCCGCCCTCCCCCCCCCGGGGGGACAAAACAGGGCCCTCCCCGGAGGAAAAAAAAAGGGGGAGATTAATTTGCACAATTCTCTGTTCGGGCGCGGGGGGGGGGTGAGAAAACAAAAGGGGTTTGTGTTTTCTTGGGTTTTTTGTTTGTTTGGGGTATGATAGGTCGATATTGCAAGCGACTAACCTAACACCAGGTATACATATTTACTTTTGACACTATTATTAATATTTGAGTCGCAAACTTATTTTAGGTGGGCCTGGTACTACCCCGGGCGAGCCGACCCACTCATGCTGAAACCAGTAATAGCTTCAGCGTGGCACTACCACCTTATAATATTCCTAGTCTCTGCCCGCGACTTCGTCCGCGTGGAATAGTTACTTTGGGCTAACGCTAACACGCAGCGAAAGCTCTCAAGAGGATAAATATCCCGATTTTGAAACATTCTTCACTGGTACTCCGCTCCTATTGGTCTTAGCGTGATGATATATAGCATATAACCTTTCTCGATAAATGACCTATATAAAACTGAAAGAATTTTTCAAATCGAACCAGTAGTTCCTGAAATTACCGCCTACAACGTCACAAACTCACAAATTCACAAACTTTACCTCTTTATAATATTAGTATAGATGAGTATTATATTATTATCAGTACATGTTCAGTAATAGTTCAATAATATTTATTTACACACTGGCATAATATGGATTTAAAAACCGTGATTAAAAATTAAACAGTTTGAAACATTATCAAATTGAGATTATTTTGTATTCCTGTAATATAAATAACTTATAAATACATCTATACAAAAACTCTCTTCAAAATGAATCTAACAAAATATTAAAAGATATATTTTGTTTTACATATTTAAATCAAACCGCCTGACGACCATACAAGTGTCTCGAATAACATATATCGAACATATACCAAAACAAAACAGTCTTTATAAGCAAAAAGGTGTTTCTTTTACGATCGCCAGTTTACGACACGGTCGGCCGCGGCGCGCGAACCACCGCCTCAGATATACACCGCCAGCTACTTGGGACTTTATGCAAATCGTATGCCGCTGAATGAAAAAAAAAGAAGACAATAAAATATTTTTACGAGCGAATGTCGTATTCGATATTTTAATCCGGTCGGACGTCGGTGAAAGCGGAATAAGACTCGGTGGCAATCAATTACGATACTTTTTTTTAAATAATTCAGAGCGAAAAGGCATGAGGCAAAACTTTTTGAATGCAATCCAGCACGAAATTTACACGTTCGTGACTAACACTGGTCGGTTAGATCAAGGCCTTTCACGTCTAGAAAATGTGTGCGCGATTTAAATTTTGTTTTTAATTTAATTCTATAGGACAGTTGTGGTTTTTTTATTATGTTTACTAACAACCCATCTGGCTTCGCACGCCTGTTGTGCAGTTATGTGAGCAAAGGATTTCGACACATGTAATATTAGATTCATTTTGTGATACTCTGACATTTACAATTTATTATAATCAAAAAAGCTTCGTAAGTCGCGTCACATGAACATTTTTGTTACGTGTAATATTAAATCTTATGTATCTCCTAAGATATTCATTGGAACGATATGTTCTAAAGAATTAATACTGTAATAGTTAAAACTGCTTCGCAAATTACCATTTTTAAAATAATATATTAGATATAAATGTTTCTGCGGGCTATACTTGGTAATCAGATTTATACAAGGTAGGTTTTATTTCGGTAGGTTTTTAAGATGTATAATTTATCAGTACATTATTTTGATGGGTCTCATAAGGTCTAGTGAATATTAGAAATAAGCGCTTGAAAAACCGATGACGACGGCTTTACGACTACATGAAAATGGGTCGAGTTTCCTTTACTTTTTGCTAATATAACATGTATTATATATACGATTGTTTTGGAAGGAATTCTCTGAACAATTGTGAAATCCATTACGTAGTTTACAAGAACTAAAGACACAAACAGGCAGATGAGAATAGCAATTTTTCTTTTATATATATACATATTTTATTTAGCACTGCAAAGTTACTATACTGTGCCTGATGGTGTGCACAGTATAATCTAAAAACAACGGCGACTACCGTGAGACACGTTGTCCCTAACCGGTCGTCGCTGTCATGCCGGCCTGCATAAATGCATTTCTTGTTAAAATTCTGTACGATGGTTATAGTTTTTTTATTAAATGTATTCACAGTGTCCTTATTTATTTTACACTATACTCACCTTCTCAACTACGTGAAACGATAACGAATAAATTAGCTGTGGTGTTCAACCACATTTCGTCACGGTGGTGATTGGTTGGTACAAATGAATGATTGATCGATTGATCACTCGATTGATACAGATGAAAAATGAGATGACTACCATGAAATACGTGTGGCAGTAATTACTTCGGATTGCAGTTATAATATGTAAATTATAGAATTCAACGAATTTGTAATAAACCCGTTATTAACCAGATATATTAAATAATTATAGTTATTTATTGTGCTTTTTAGGGTACTAATATCATTCTTTTAGATTCCATGGCGGTATAAATCTGAGCAAATTTGAGCCGAAAAATATTGTTTTTTGAAAAATCGTCTTTTGTACTTTGAAGTAAAACTTCTTTACGCACGCTTGACTTGGGGAGTAAACTCGTGAATGCGTGACGAGAGCGTTACGAAAAGTGTGATCAGGCGAGGCAAACGGGAGTTCAGAGGGAGATATAAGTTAGTTATAGAAAGAGAGAGAGAGTTACGTTTCGTATTATCAATGAAAACCCATAATGAATTAAAATTTTGTAGAAAATAATATATGTATATACGTGTATATATTATACATACATATATATATATATATATATGGAACTAAACAAGTTTTACTTCAGCCGTGTGGCTACTAAAGCCCACTAGTTTTATTTACTAGCGCTTTTTCATTATGCAATTTAGTCAGTTTAAATAATGTTGTATCTAAATATATATCAGGATATGCTGTTACTGATAAATATTTATAAGAGAGAACTATTAACTCCACACCTGTATCTCTAAATCAGGTTGTAAAACTTAATACCGTAGTATCCGTTGTACGTGGGTAGATTTATAATTATTGACATGGAATAAATATTATGAAATTTAGTGTAAAAATTATGTCTTATTATTTATTTGCTAATTGTACCTACTTATAAAGTCATTGTTGTAATTAAGTCAATTTCAAATATTTAATAGAATATTATTTTGATACAAGTTTGGTAAATTACTATACATTACTTAACGGAAAGTACAATACAGGTCGAAAATACAAGTAACAAGTCAATCAAACTGATTTTATTTTTTATTGAGATTAAATTGAAAAACTATATGAAAGAGCTAATATTTTTTTCCGAAAATAACAAAGAAAATTTAGACTATGTGTACATCACTGACTGCAATGTGCATGCAGCATTTCATCCATCACTGCTACTTCTCATATCAAATAAAAGATAATCTGTCATATGACAATAACCAAATTATATCACTGCTATTTTTATGTAGTATAAAAAATAATTTATCACATGCAATTATAAATTTGTATAATTGTATATGGCTATACTGGCGAATCCAAAATACGTGCGTGTATCAGTGTACACACGTAAAAAGTGAAACTTCTTTATGACATCATTTTTTGAAAAATGATCTACTATATTTACAACTTTACAGAAAAAAAAGTAAGTAAAAAAAACGGAATCTGATCATTGTGAGCGCACCTTTAGAAATAAACATGGCACGTAACGGAAAAATGTACAGAAATTAAGATGGCGAGTAACCGAAAAACGTTACATACGTTTTTACATGCTCTAAAATTCCTCCCTACGTCGATAAAGAAGTTTCACTTCAATAACTTTATATTAATGCTTAACACGAGAAGGAGTCGTAGTCAATATTTTTGTGGAAGTTAAAGCAGACACGGTGTGAAAATAACCTTAAAATATAGCAGGTTTTCATTTATCACTTGTGAAATAGCAGTGATGTCAGAATTTTATTATGCTGGTATATGATTATATATGGTATATATATATATGGTAGCTATAATTGTCATGCTTAATGCCGACATATATTTAATTTCCAAATAGCTGTAGCGCATCGTTTCAGTCTCAAGGTCGTAGTGGACAGCACTCACTCGCTGCGAGGCTTTCAATACTTAGGGAATAAGTAATTATCTTCCACTAAAGTCAAATTACACTGTAGTTTGTTTGCGGCTTCGTAAAGGTAACTGTAAGCTGCATAAAACAAATAAACATTAACATGTAGGTAAGTATTCATTTTCTGTTTATTCCATATAAAACTTCGATCAAATCATACCAACATATTTTTTAAATGTTGGACAACAGCAAACAGGATATTAAGTGGTCACTGCAACTTTTATATACTTATAAACTACTTCAAATAGCACTACTATTACTATGATGCAATTCAATAATGTGTTGGCACTTCTAAGGATTGAATTGAAACGCAGTGTCAAAAAAACCCTTCGAATCGGAATTCAGTAGTATAAACATTACAACTTCGCAATAGGAATTGATGTAGCAGGTGTAGGCATTAGTATAGTCGAACCTGACACAGATTCATCATTTTTAACATCAGCTTTAGGCTCTGAAATATACGAGTTGAAATCTTTTGTCGAACTCAAATTTTCGGCAAAAGAAGTCATCGTAGATCTCTGCACAATAAAAAGTAATATTATAAATGGGACTTTTTTTGTTTATCCGTTTGTTTTTTCAGCTTTCACGCCTAATTACTCAACAGATCGTCATGAAATTTTGTAAACATGTTGTCAGGGTAACAAAATAGGACATAGGGTAGAACTCGTCCACAATGAAGTACTACTTAGTAAGGATAGGTCGAATCTACATTAACGCGTACGATGCAGCGAGCAACAACTAGAAGCAGATGAATTCCTGGCTGGTTGGCTGACTATTATTTTAAAGGTAAAACTCTGTTCCCAGGCAACTTTTGATGAGTTTTAGCTATAAAAATCAATGGAGGAATATTCGTTTTTGGCCCTAGCGTAGTACTTACTACCTTTAATCTAAAAATCATTGAATATAAGATATATTTAATAGATTTTGGTTATTAGATTGTAAAGTATTAGCATATACGTATACCTAATAATTCATCATCCATTGAAGCACGTTAACATTTCGAAAAAGCGAACACACCCGGATTCGGTCACAATACCGAATAATCATAAATCTGAAACGTGTACCGAATCCAAAACTCAAATGAGTTTATGCGTTTAAAGGAATACTTGTAGTGGGAAAACCGTAGGTAATCTAAACCACTATGCTATACGTGACAAGAAATATTTGTGATATTGTCATATAAAACTACGTGAGACACACAGTCATTGTGGAACGATAACCTTATAAACTTAATTATGCCTATTATATACTAGTTGACATACGTCCGCTGTGCATATTAAAAAAATTAAGACAAATGATCAGCGGAATCCAAAAAATTAGTAGCCTAAAACAATATACGAACAATTCGGTATCGAATGATCATAGTTCTACCTATGTTCGGTAGCTTTGAAGTAATTCAAGTTCAAAGGAACTGTATTTTCGTTATATACGAGTATGTATAAATAATATACATTTAAAATATTATAAAGTAATACGAATATGCATTACATTGTTCGATGTAATGAAAATCAAAGTTTTTATTCAATATAGGCTCTGAAGAGGCACTTATGAACTTCAAAACTACCACAGAATATTTACTATTCATCGAGAGGAACCGGTAAGAATCAATCTGGATTATTTTTTTAACACATACATACTTAAAATATATTACACATTACAATTGTTTTTAGTGGATGCACAGAGAGTAATCAATTCCAGACATCACCATCGTTCATATGATTGCGGTACAAAGTTGTTTTTGTCGTGCTATACCAAGAAATAACTCTATGTTACTTTATATTTGAAAGTTAATTTAAGATACTAGAGCTACATATACCACGTCCAGATGGCGCCGCGCGTTTCCTAACTCGCGCGTAAAACGCGTACAATGAGCGAGACTCTCGACAGGCCCCATTGCTGCATCCAGTACTACGCGCGAGTCTGTGGCGAATCGACTTAAGTCATCAGTCGTCTATCCGTACGACGACGTGTCCCAGCGTATGCCACATTTCCTGCGGTAGAAACGCGCGTAAAACGCAGTATCTGAACGCAATATATTTTGAACAAAAAATGGCCTCATCTGGGCAGGGCCTGAGTCTTTCCATCCAGTTTCAATTAAAAGACAGTTAAAACACACCGTTTCATTCGATATCGTTTTCGATCGTATGTCACGAACGTCTGTATCGCCGGCTACTTGTGCATTGAATACAATAAATAGCACGTTACTTAACGTGATTCATACAAGCAGTGAAGTTTCGCAAGTTCATTGTAATTGTTTCATTACTTGCAGGAATTAAATGGCAACAGGAAATTAATACATTTTATTTACTAGCGTTCAGTAATATATTATTTTCCTGTAACAGTATTAATGTTCTTTTTTTACAATATATTTACGATAAGTATGTTGTTATTTGAAGTAACATAAAATTAACATGACATAGATCGATCGTATTATCTCTTATCGTTATAAAACAATATAAAAAACGCAAAATACATTTTATATACATATATATCTACTTCTACTTGAGGTTAACCGCCTTGAAGTTCCTTTTAGGGTTAAACAGGAGAAGGCTTAAAACATTACACTCATAAATAGAAATATTTGGACGTCTTGTATCCTTTTAAACGAAAAATTTGCGATCATTGTCTAGAGTAATCTTTATTTGTGTGTAATTTGTGTGTTGCAAAATTAGTAATAAATCGAAAACTACTTAATTACTTTGAGATCGCAATGTTTAACAAAATAATTTTCACATACTCAAACTCATCTTTATTAATCCTTAATAATATTGTAAGTGCGTATAGGGTTTTGTTTGTTTTTTACATTTTCACGAGTTAACTATCCACATGACGATCGTGAAATTTTGCATATACATAATCAGGTGCACAGAAAAGGACATAGAGTACCTGTCATTTAAATAAAGGTACTGTTAGTGAGGGATAAGTTAAATATACACTAAAGCCGGCTCCCTTCCCTGGGAGCTGGAGGCGGAGGTGCTTGCCGCCGTATATCAATATACGGCGGTTAAGAAACGGTCGGGGGAGCCTCCAGCTCCCAGAGAAATAGAGGAAATGAGAAGAGCGATGAGGGAGGAAGTTGTGGAAAGGTGGAGGCGGGACCTGGCGGACGCACGGTACGGTCGATACACGATCGACGCCGTCCGCCCGGTCCTGCCGGATTGGTGTAATAGAGGATGGGGCTCCCTGACGTTCCGTCTGGTGCAGGTGCTGACCGGGCACGGGTGCTTCGGTTGGTACCTGCACCGGATAGTACGCAGGGAGCCGACCACCGTATGCCATCAGTGTGGCGTTGACCCGGACACCGCGCAGCACACTCTGTCTGAGTGTGCTGCGTGGAAGGAGCAACGCCGCACTCTGGCTGCGGCGGTAGGAGGGGACCTCTCGCTGCCGAGCGTGGTTGCGGCCATGCTCGGCAGCGAGGATGTGTGGAAAGCGATGGCCTCCTTCTGCGAGGAAGTCGTCTCGCAGAAGGAGGTGGCGGAGAGGGTCCGTGAGCGGGATCCTCAAAGTGGCCGTCTCCGCCAACGGAGGACGGGCAGGAGGAGGCGTCAGTTTGACCGCCTCCTCCCTCTGTAACCGGACCAGGGAAGATGGGTCGGGGGGGCCCATCTTCCCATTGCACAGGTCCGGTGGACGGAGGAGACGGCCGGTGTGTACATGGCTGCCTCCCAACAGGACGGGGCCCGGCGGCGGCGCTTTTACTGCTGGGCCAACCGCTGGGGCGGCACGATGAAGTCTATAGAGATCTCGTGCCGCCCCAACTATAGCGGAAGACGTACGCCGTGGGGTTTTAGTCCGTGCGAGTCGGACATAACCCACTCTCTCCCCCGAGAGGGTGGTGTATCCATAAGGGATTTCTCCAGGTTAAAATAAAAAAAAAAAAAAAATACATTAAAGCGAGCGAAGCCGCAAGCAAAACCTAGTGTTCATATAAAACAGAAAGTACCTATCTTCTTATTATACGAAACAAATGATTAGTGCTTAAAACCTGGACCCAAAATAAAAAAAATCAAAATACAAAACCCTTTACAATTAAAGTTCTTATAAACATACACTTCCACCTGTAGACAAGGAAAGGAGCTGAAATGATGATCTATTACGAAACAAAAGAAAAACTATGTACTAAATCGTAAAAAGACACAGGAGCCCTTCAAACCATACGGTTATACACCATAACTTAAGTACAATGACACTGTGTGATAAAACTTTCATTTATAATTACTATAATTAATATACGGCGATTAAGGTACCGGTACGAGCAATCATAAAACTTAATCGGTCGTCTTTAGAAAACACTTTCCTGTATCGCAAATGCGATGAAAATGTCTTGCTTGATAACCAAAGGAATTTACGTTGACACAGAACTAAATTTGCAGAATAAGTAAATATTTAATAAAGGGTGAATTTACACAAAAATGTATCATTCTTAATCGATCTAAAATTATAGTACCGCATACGTTTTATATTTTATACGTCTCTCGTATTTGATTACAATTATAAGTATTATAACTGATAAGAAAAGACGATATTATCTAAGATGAAATCTTGAGGTATGACGGCTCTCACTTGGAGCTGTAGAAACACATGTATATGTGCTTGGCGATAGACTTTTAATATGAGGGTAATAGACCCGTGTAAGTTAAGGCTTTATAACGATGCCATAGTTTTATTATATCCTTACTCACACCGAAGCCTGCCACTAACTCTAACATGGTTTGCGATGGATTCGCTTCCATTATCACCTTTAATTCCTCATTGTCAACTAAGGTCTCCTGCCGTCCACGAAGTTTGTTCCGTACGTCAAAATTTCCAGAACGTAAACGTTAAAACCAAAAACGTATCATGCTTTCATTTACAGTAGCTTTCCCAAACACATTAATCCTTCGAGCTGTTTCTGCAGCACTGATGTGGAACTGCTATTCGTAAATGAAGTGATATTTTAAATTTTCCATTTTGTGAAGGGACGATTTCAAAGAAAGATCAAATGGTGCGAAAACCGATAAATGACTAAATTCGAAACACAAATACACAATTACTAACCAAACGCCAGATATTTGAAATCGAAATGACCAGTTCGATAAAACACCAATTTCGTTTGATAAGACCTCCTAATATTAAGGTTTGCGTTAAAATGTTGATGTTTTTCGAAAGGACAACACTCTTATAAGGTCTTAACATAGGTCGATGTAGTACTCGTTTGGCCTAAGATGGCAATATTTTTCAAAGTATCTCTCAAGATATTCCAATATTAACTTAAAAGTAAAACCCTCTTTCAAGCCTTATGGTATTTTCGACACAGGCATTGTCAATTAATATCAACTTATAAGGTTAAGTGTTCCTGTATTAAATCAGTTTGAAACTTGGTATAGTTGTTGTTGGAACTGATGTGAGGACTATAGAAGTAATACCATCAACGTACGATAGATAGCGCGCGAGTCGTTATAACTAACGTCAATATTTCATATAATTTGATGTTTTGAATCTCGTTTTCAGAACTGAACCCAAGGATAGTTTCGACAACACTGGTATGAGCTTTTATGTAAGGGTTCTTTTTTCGAACTGACTTCGCTATTGACCTAGCAAGGTCTTAACAGCTTCACCGGACTACTAAGGCGAGCGCTTAAGGCACTCAGCCGATTTTATTTGACAAATAGCACAAGGGTGCACGGCACACCTCGGCTTGGGCTATTGCCTGATACATGCAATTCGCGACTTATCTGAGCTAACCTAAGATAAGCTAACTATTCATACATATATGAGTTGTTGAGACATATATGTGTACCAAGCATACATACCTCAACATCTTTTATATATATTTCGTATCGGATAATTTTCTAAACTATTTCAGTTGTAAGGGTTCACTAGTAATAAACATAAACAATTTAAGAAAACAAAGGGCATATAGTCGTCGAAGAACATTAAAAGTACTCTCATAAAGGAGAGACACGGGTAAAAGCTAGTATATAAAGTAAAATCAATCATAAATCCTTGATAACAATATTTAAATCAATCAGTTAAATCTTAAATGGGTATTCAAATAAATTTCATTCATATACGATCATTAACAACTTTATTATTTGAAATTATCTTTATAATAAATTCTGGAAAGAAAATCGACTATATTGTTGGACAGTACCGAGTCGACATCTTAGGATCGGTAGGGCTGGTCGCATTGTCCAGCGGCACCCGAGACTGGACTCAACGAATCTACCACAGTAAGTATGAATTTGTGACTTTTAATTCTCACAAAAGAAAAAAAACATTAACATCCCGGTGAACATGCAACTTTAATTATACATCACACAGAGATCATAATTGCTTATGTGTAAATGTATCACATAAACATGACATAAATACTCGACGTAACTCTAATTGTCATTTTTATTACTTGTGCCATATATTAATCCTATATTTATATTAGAAAATGCATTTGTTTTTTAAATCATATATGGTCGGTGGATATAACTAATTGTACATAATATATTTAAGCGACGTACATTGTATGTTGTGTATAGATATTACATACCAATTTACTATTAATACTTTTTTAAATCAGCCGATAAGATCTTAAACACATTAACTCAACAATAATTGTACTGGAGCAATATTTCATTCATTATCATTTAATTTAATATACCCTAAAAGAAATTAATAATTCATATTGATAATTGCAACAATTCAAAGGCAAAATGATTATAGAGATAAAATGAAGATTGCTTGAAACATAACCATCTTGAAACATTTCTATTATCATATATTATTGTAACTAAAACTTTGAAATAATCTATACATATAAATAAAATTAAAATGTCTGTTGTTTGTCGAAGCTAATGCTCTGAAAAAGCTGACCCGATCATGTTGAGACTTTTACTAACAGATTTTACTAAACGATCCACTATCTTTTAGAACATTATCTAACATACATGACGTTACGCTTTCCATAAGAGCTAAGTTTACCATAAACTTAAGATAGAGTTCTTAAAATAAGTAAAAGGGTTATAGGACTTAAGTAGTAGACACATAATTACAATTACAACGTTAAAAAAACATCACAATTAAATCAGATAGTACACATAGTACAAATGAAGCGAGTAAACCATTATAAAGAAATCTAAGTAATGGGTAACTAGCAAGGAAAATATAAATTTAAAGCGCATAGTATTCCTTTTTTTTAAAATAATAAATCAACTTCTTTAAAGCTCAAAATTTAAACTAATATTTCATATATCCTTCCTAGTTCTTACTTACTTCCTCGTTAATGCGAATGTGAGTGTGTTTCTTATGCTTTCACATCTTAACTACAAAATTGATCAACGTGAAATTTTGCATATACGATGTCATGGGCAAAGTAAAGAACGTAGGATATCCTACATCCAGGAAAAAATTACTGCTCCCGAGGGCGAGATTGAAACTACACTACACAAAAAGTAGTATTTCTATATTAAACCTCTTCATAAATTAGTCATGCAAAGCTGTCGTGTAGTTTCTGAAAAAATCACGCACATTCAAATACACTCGGGAAACAGAGAACCTTTCTTTTTTTAAGTTTGATAAAAATATGAGGGGGTCTTTGTAAATAGTTCCGTTGTTTATGTTGTGGAACTAAGCGGTCTGTGTACGTTATCTGAAAGGCACTGGTCACTTGAAATGGTTGATCTCTTAGGGCTATCAATAATTCTCTAAATTACATTATTTTCTGTTCACGTATAAAGCAAAAATTGTTAATTGTTCTTTAACCGCAAATATAAGTACAATAATACCTATTCATTTTAATGTTATACATATATTAATTAATAGAAACATTAAAATTATATAATTAATATTACAATTGTTGGAATTATTTTAAAATTAAAATTATTGAGATGTCACTTTACTAAAATTGTTGTGTACCTAGTTATTGAATTAATCCCCTAAAAAATATACACAGTAAATACTCAGCATAAATTAACATATCAAGGGGGGGGATTGGTAGGCTTTTAAAGGCGAAAAAAAAAACATATTTTTGTGATTTTTTTTGCAGCGACATGATTAATATAATCGAATTAAATTTAATTAGATATTATTTAGAACAACTTTTGAAATATGTCGGAAAAAAATTTCATTGAAAATCATTGATAAATAAGACAGTGACGTTGAAACTCCGGAGGCGCCTTGGAAAAAAGTCGAACATTATAACTCGTTACCGGATCATCTGAAGCAAAAAAAATGATATGCATTTTAAAGGTGATGTATTTGGCGAGGTAATCAGGAAATTTTTTTTTTTATTTCTATTTTTTTGCAGCACTTGGAAGTGAAAAACGCGATGTTATTAAAAAATAGAAAAAAATAAAAATGAAGAAAAAAAAAAACACTTCCTAATTACCTGTTCATTTATGTGAAGAAGCAATGTTCAAATTTTCAAAAGGGTCGGTTCAGTAGATTTTGAGTTATAATGTTCACGAACTTCAAAAGTGACGTTTTCGGGAAAATCGATTTAAAGTTTTTTACGTGAAAATTCGAAATAGACCATCAATAAAAGTATATGAATTTTTATATTTACATAGAATCATCATCAGTGAAACACTGTATTCAATGTATCTTTTTGCTCTTGTCTACGTTGAATCCTAAATCTTTTGGGTTCTTTACTCTCCCTTACTCTCTAAACTAAACTACTGTCTAAACTTCGTTAGTTTTACTCGGACTGACTTAAAATTTGTACACAATATTCTCAACATATTGTTCATGCAAAAAAAAAATGCAAAAAAAATAATTTTAAAACCTTACTCCCCCTTAACTAAATTCACCTTGATTTTCTTGATAGACAAGACTTCTTATAATCAATCAACTTAATTTTAACGAAAGCAACAAATATACATCTGAATATTATTAACATAACAATTAATACTGGTAAGGCTCATTTAAGAAAACAAAAAAAAACAACAGAAATAAAAAAAAATGTATTACAAGAAAGATCACAAAAATAATAAATACATTCAAAAGTGACAACCCTATCGGCGGCATCAGCCACTCGGTACATTCTACTGCCTAATTAAAACGGCGCAAGGGACCCTTTTATCGGAACCGAAGATATGGTTACTGCCAAATGACATGCGAACTCTCGCTTCGTTTCGCTTAAAATTCAGTTTTCGCGCGATGGAACTCGATAAAAACGGTGAAAGACAACGTTCTTTGAAATTGATCGAGAACATTCGATTTATTCGATACGCGAATGGTCGTAATTATGATTCAAATTACGTTAGAATATTCAATTAATAAAAGTAGAATTAATAATTCAAGTTTAAAAACACACCCCTAAAGCTTCTGTCATCAAAAACCATTAAATACATCATATAAAATAATAATAAAAAGTACCGAAATTCCGTACACAATGTCATATATCAAAGCTTTTCAGAACACACCTACAGTCTACTAGATTTATAACACAACATAACTGCAATCTATTATTGGTCAAGAGTATTGAATGATGTTTCATCAAAACTGGTTAATTAGCAGAAAATTAGTAGCGCATAATATGTTAAAACACAAAAATGCATTCGTTCATAGTCTTGAGTAAGGTGGCTAGCTATGGCCAATTAAAAACAAAAAGAAAGTACGAATGAAATAACATTTTCTAACAACATAATACTAATTGCGTTTATAACTTTTGAAGTTTTAATAAAGTTTTATGATTTGTACCGAACGCACCCAGTAATCTTTATGATGGTCTCGCGTCGAATTGGCCAGGGTTACTTATTAAATTACAAAATAATTTGGACAATGAATTTCGTATGGTTTATACATATGCGTGAAAGGATTACCATGCACAGTAAACACTCGAATTAAGCCAAATCTATGAAAGAATTAACTCTTGTGTAGCATTGTATTGCAAATAACCCGTTGCCATGGGAAATATTTTCAGCGATACGTTTGAAATTCTGATTTAAAATGTTTAGTTATTGTTTATACTATCAAATTATATATTAATTTCACACATTTCTATCCACAAAGCATCTATTTGCTTTCAACAGCAAACTCAGAAAATTATTTATAAATGACTTTACACTGCGATCTTTTTCTTACCCGTACACTAGCAGTCTATGGAGGCACAATCGTAACACCTATTTTTGTTGCAGACTAGTTACTCTAATTACTGCGCTCTATACAAATGAGTGTCGTTAGGAACATAAATTAGCACACGTCCTCCAATATAACAATTTATTGTGATAGGCCTACACCTAACCTCAGGTGGACTGCATGCGTGCTAGCTACTTTATAATACAAAAAAAAAATAAAGAAAGGTAATTCCTTTTACAAATTAGCAGCAGCGTTATGATTAAGAGTTAAGAACAAGATCAGAAACAGTTTTTAGTAAATAGTGTTAAAATTTATAACAAAATCCCAAAAAATATTACCGAATTGCCGGATATTAAGTTCAAGCATCATATCAAACGGGTTTTAATGTCTAAAGGTGATTGTGATGTCTGAAAATGATGCCTCGATCTGTGCGTGCGCCAATAGCGAATATAACTCTATCTATGTTCGTAAATATATGTATTATAAATAGATAAACCAGATCGAGTTTCTTGCCTGTTATTATCGATGACTGGATTGTTTTCCAAACCATCGGTGGTTTTGACGTTCATAAGCGTCTTCTCAGGGCCTAAATTGAGTTATGAATGTTACGATTATAGATAATGTTAGATAATTTCATTCCGGAAAGCAACTGTAGGTACTGGAACGCGGAATAGTGCTCATATGACCCTCAACTAAGTGTTGTTAGTAAACTACTACGAAAATTATTAAATGGTAAGTCAAAATACTTCCTAATTGGCACTACTGTCAAATTATAAAGTAGTTAATAGTTTGCGACGTCAGCGTCATGTTAATTTTAATGAGAATAGACACGCAACGGCCGATACGTTACGTTGTTACTGTATTTACTACAGCGCAGTCTCCACTTGCGGCGTTCATAGTCAAGTTTGAAACCAGTTTCGTTCCCTTTATATCTTGGACCGCCGGTGCTGCAGCTTGCGTGCAGTGACCAACGTAGTCTGTATTTTTAAGATATAATTTTTTTTTTCCTTGAAACACGATATTTTACATTCCTTTCACAGTACAATCCTAACTGTCCTGCTGACTTGCTTGGAATTTTACAGATGTATATCGTTTTGACTTTTTAATTAATAATAATCCATTATTGCCCTTCGTATTTCATCTCAATACGATGATCTGATATATACTTAAATTTTTAAATATTCTAATTCTTTTGTACGTGTGTGTGTGCGCAACTGAACTCATCCTAAATGGCTGGACAGAGAAGAATGAATGAAGAATGGTTTATATTCATAATTCAACCCGATAGGTGGCGCTACGGTTGCAGTGCTGATTCTAGGAGCTTTTAATCATCAGAGCAAGACCACGTCCTCCAGGTCTGCTAGTATATATAAATACAATGGTAGAGGTCTGCAGTTGTGCATGCATCACGTAAAAAACTACTGGATACATTTCAATCATATTTTTGTAGTTTTATTATTAACCCTACCTTATCTGAAAATAAATTACGAGGATAGTTTTATTTAATACAAAGTTGTTAAAGTTCTAAGAAACTACGTTTTTATAAGTATTGTGCATTAAGCGATGTTTATTTTCTCGCCGCGAAGAAGTCTGGCAAGCGGTGTGGCGCTTATGTTTTTTCCTCTGTCCATAAAATACACTGTTAATATAACAAACGACGAAAGTGAGGACGCGGGTTTCTGCTAGATTATTTTATAGGTCAAATTTAAGTAATTCAAACTGTTTATAAGACATTATCAACGAATTAATATAAAAATGCCAGACTATTGATTCAGCAATAAAAGATTACGATAAAGATTTAACATGTCTATGCAATGTTGTTTGTACTCTAAATATAATAAAATCATGGAAACCCTACCACTGACGTACACATGAATGCATTGGTTATTACATATAAATATTGAATTGAAATATACCATTTTCTTAAGCTAGATTCAACGGCGTATCCTGTCTTAGTTTATTGTTCGAATAGTACAAAAAACACTGTCTTAGATATTCTAGTTTTTTATGTATCTAAACAAAGTAAGATTTTTATTCGACTTTTGAATTGTCGATTTTTTTATAAGGATCTATACATTTGTAATATCAGATTATCTGAAAAAAGAATACTGCGATATATATTAATTAAGACTATAAATAAAGTTATCTATATTTGTAACTAATTACGTATCTTATTATGTAATAATGCCTTTAAATTACATTGATGAGATACAGTCATCCTTCAATTCTTATCTTCTATACATATAATAAGAACGTAAATCTAACGTGTCTGTACTGTATAGATTTTTGTAAAAAAAATGTTGCAGGTGTCTAGGAATAAGTAATAAAATACATTTTAATCAATTTCAGAAATGTCTGTCTGTCTGTTTGTATGAACACGCATCACTGCTATAGTACTGCGTTTATGATAAAACCCCTTCAAGAAAATCATAAAACAAATCTTCGAGTAATATTTAATTTTTGTTTCATTAAAATCAGTTGGGTGTATCAAAAGTTACTGTACTTTTAATGAAGACGCGACTTAAGTACGAGATAAAAGTAGATAAATGGACTTATATATTCAAATGATTTTATTAATCACTGTGTTTTTACATAAGGTTTCACGCGGACGAAGTCGCGGGCACAGCTAGTTATTATTATAAATGTGAATGTGAATCATTTGTAATTGTGTGTGAACACCGTAACTACTGAACCGATCATTTAGCATCAATCAATTTATTCATCGACCAATTTTGCATAGAAATTTTCAGAAGTACAGAAAAATGGATGAGGTACTTCTCGTATAGAAAAAAATATTTAATAAGGTAAATCTCCATTAAAGCCAGCGACGCCGAAGTGAGTTGATATGAGATTGGGTTCAAACGCTTAAAGCTATACGGTATTTATAATAAATGAAAAATTAAACTATACGGTATTAAAAATTAAAGGAAAATAGATATAGCGTAAGTGTTCAAATGACTACGCATAAGAAGTTTTATGATGAACACAGAACAGAAGTTGGTGAGTTATGGTTCAATATATAACAGAAAAACCGTATCGATGAAAAACACTTAGGTATGGCAAATTTATGGTGATCTTCCTGTGTTGGGAGTCCATTAATCTCTTATACTTACTTTTTATATCCAAAATTTTCGTTCCGACCACACTAAAGAGCAAAAGTGGCCTCAAAAAGTTAGTTTTCCTTAACAAAGCAGGTCGGTATTTCAAGCCGCGGATCACCTTCATTTTAAGGAGCAACTCCGTCCACACATGGAATACTGTTCTCATCTCTGGGCCGGAGTGCCTGAACGCCTTTAACTTTCTTTTGACCGAATTCAACGTAGAGCGGCTCGAAACGTCGGTGACCAGATGATCTCCTTAAGACTCAATCCTTTGGCGCTTCGTTGAGACGTCGCGTCACTTTGCGTCTTTTACAAAATATACCATGAAGAGTGTTTCGAAGAACTGTTCAGGTTGATACCTGCCGCTGAGTTCCATTACCAAACGACTCGCAACAACTTAAAATTCCATCCACATAATATTGATGATCAGAAGTCGTCGACAGTGCGATTTTTTCCATGTTCATCGTTTCTTTGGCATGAACTCCCAGCGGCGATGTTTTCGGATCAATATATATTTTTTTATATGTCATAGGGGGCAAACGGACATGTGGGTCACCTGATGTTAAGTGATCACCACCGTCCGTAGATACTTGCAACAATAGGGGAGTCGCAAGTGCGTTGCCAAGCTGTCTTTGTGGAGAGGGGGAGTAAGGAAAGGGGGAAGAGGAGGGGAGGTGGGCTTTCGGCGCTTTCACTGACCGAACAAAACGCAACAATGCAAGCACTGTTACTTCAAGTCGGTTTTCTGTGAGAGGGTGGTACTACCTCGGTCGAGCGGACCCATTCATGCTGAAACCATTAATAGCTTCAGCGTAGCTCTACAACCGTTTAAACTTATAACTTACAAACCTTCAAGAAACGATACTAATCCTTTCTCGATGACTGGCAACGCATCTGTGATGCCCCTCGAATCACAAGTGTCCATGGGCGGCGGTGGTCACTTACGGTCAAATGGCCCACATGTTCGTTTACCTCCAGAGGCATAAAAGGAACTAAAATGATTATTGCACCCGGGACAAAATCTCAAAAACAGATCTTGTACGTTGGTCCGATCGTGTCCACTATCTTAATACCTTCAGATGTCTAGAAATACACAAGAAAAAGAGAGTATAAGCAAAAGCAGAATATTTTAAAGAGATCATGACATTCAACAAGCTTTCTGTAACAAAATATCTAAGGTTAATAAATTACAAAAGAAGCTATTATTATTTTTTTCTTTTGTGATAAAATTTCCTATTTAGTAAACAATTTTTTTTTGTAACAATCTTCTTTCTATGGACTCCATTTTACAGTATTTCATTATATAAAGTAAAATTAAAAAATAAATTTCCTCATTGTATTCTAATCTAATGAAAAATGGGCAGTCTCGTTCATTTCAAATCATCTCTTTCACACTCATTGTTTAATAGCATCTCTGTCTTTTTCCACCAACAATGCAACACTGCGTACCAGAAAAAGAATGAGTCGAGATAGTGTATCGACGGTTTCAATCTTATGATATATCGACGCGTGTCAGTGTGTCATTCGTTGTCGATGTTTGTTTACTCTGTGGTATAAGGTTTACGTTTTTTAAAGATAATTGGTTGCAAATAAAAAAAGTTACATTTAGAGATGGTCGAATATGATTGAAATATAATGTATTATTACTACACAGTAGGAAAAAAATATTGAAGACTAGAGGACACCCGTGACTTTATCTATGTTATCTATTGTATTTTATGTAAAAAAAATATTTCCCTCTCCTGCGCATGCGTACCAAACCACTTGTCCCACTTCTCTACGGTAGGAAAATACACATTACTGAATGCGTACGACGTGTACTTACAGAAATCGTAGTTTTATAAAACTTTAATAACTAAGAGCCAAGTGTCTAAGAAGTAAGAATAACAAAATAACATTATTTTGCCGTTGATTATCCGTTGGCAGTGTTATTATTATGGACAATAGCAATAGTCGGCTGGTGCTATGGTAATGTGGGAAAGAACAAGTATTATGAAACAATCAATAGGTGTGAAAAGGAGAGCACCTTGTATTGTTCACACTTAGTCACGATACGAATGCCAAGATTGATCCCATTCTCGAATCATTCTAACATACCACAGTACGATATAAAACAGTACATTACCCAATAACAGTTCACAATAACAATTGTTCTAAAAAATCAATATCTTGAATTAGTTATTGATATATAACCATTGTCGTTATCTGTTAAGTTATTTTTGGACTACTGATTTTTTTTATACATAAACAATGTAAAGTATAAAATAAAAATAAAAATAAAAGTTTTGGATAATATACTTCTATTTATATTTCAATAAAATTGTAATGTTACAGTAAATAATACAATAATCATAGGTAGTTTAGAAAATTATGGTTAGTTTAGAAAATTATCCGATACGAAATATATATAAGAGTTGTTGAGGTATGTATGCTCGGTACACATATATGTTTCAACAAATCATATATATATGAATAGTTAGCTTAACTTAGATTAGCTCAGATAGGTCGCGAATTGCATGCATCAGGCAACAGCCCAAGCCGAGTTGTGCCGTGCACCCTTGAGCTAGTTGTCAAATAAAATCGGCTGAGTGCCGTAAGCGCTCACCTTAGTAGTCCGGTGAAGCTGTTAAGATCTTGCTAGGTCAATAGCGTAGTCAGTTCGAAAAAAAAGGAAAAAACAAAAAATACACTAGCCATAATTAGCAAATTATTTTGTGTAAACAAAGAAAGTGTAATACAATTATGGAAAACAAAAATAATATGCTTTACTACAGTACCAAATAAATCTACAAATAATTACAAATGTTAACCTCATCTGGATATAACTTCAGCCACAAAAAATATATCATCGTGCAAGAAGGGCGAGCCTAAAAAACAAACGGCCGGTAAGTCACTCGGAGTCGTCTGACAACCAGAAAGAGGAAAGTTATTATTTTTTTTGTCACAACCGGCCGACTGGGAGGCCGGTCAATGCATTGTGCCTGACTGGGATTCTCAAAGTTTTCTTTTTATACTTCATATGTTATGTTATACCACAGCCTCGGTTGATGTTAAATGACGGTGTGGTCTAAGAAGGTAAACTCAATAAACCTGAGGTTTAGTTTTCTAAGTTCAGGGCAATATATATCTGTATATATAAATTTCTTCTGTACGCGTATATGTCACTGAACTCCTCCTAAACGGTTGGACCGATTTTGATGAAATGTTGTATGCATGTTCCAGTGGTTTCGAGAATGGTTTAGATTCACAATTGGACCCGGTAGGTGGCGCTGCGGTTGAATTTTTTTTTATTATCAAGGCAGGACAATGTCCGCCCGGCCCGCTAGTATATTATATATTCATGAACTCAAACCGTAATTAATATTTGTTTAAACTTCATTTTACTTACAGTATCCTTTTACTTGTCCGTTATCTTGGTTGTGGACTAGATTGGTTAAGTTATGTTGGAACTTCAATAATAATGCAAGAGCTAAGCTGAAGGTCTGCGGCGGCAGTTGACGAGTACCAAAAACTAATTCTAAAACTAATACTAGTTCACATTTTGCAGTTTCTAGTGTCAATAGGCATAAACTTATTATTGCAAAAAATTATTTCTCTAACATAACATTTAATTGAGTAGTAATGACGTTACTCGATTGGTGCCTCGGCAGCGCCTCAAGCCTAGATCAGCGTGGAACCCTTGAGTACGCTGCCTGCGCGATACAGTGATACAAAATCTTGCATCACTGCAACAACATCACACATATCACCTCCACACACGTGAACGCACACATGCTTACACATGAAAGTGGAAGAGTTTTATTTTTTTCCCTGAACTGAAATAGTTTAGAAAAAAATATCCGACACAAAATACATATAAGAGTTGTTTAGGTTTGTATGCTTGGTACACATATATGTTTCAATATCTTATATAATTAAGTTTTTTTTTTTTCGAACTAACTACGCTATTGACCAAGCAAGGTCTTAACAGCTTCACAGGACTACCATATATAATTATGAATATGTAGCTGAGCTTAGGTTAGCTCAGATAGGTCGCGAATAGCATGAGTCAGGCAACAGCTCAAGCCGAGGTGTGCTGCGCACCTTTGAGCTAGTTGTCAAATAAAATCGGCTGAGTACCTTAAGCGCTCGCCTTAGTAGTCCGATGAAGCTGTTAAGACCTTGCTAGGTCAATAGCGTAATCAGTTCGAGGAAAAAAACATCAATTGGTCTACATAAAAAACACTTTAATGTGTTCCTCTGTAGACATTTTTTTTTACTAATTATATATTCTATTATAAAAACTTCAATATGTATTACATTATTCGGCAAAAGTCCTACCTATATAGAAAAATAAAACGACATTTAAAGATTATATTTGAAGAATAGAGAACAAAGGCTTATATGGTCGTTTTTATGAGGGCCTTAGAAATAAAATAAAATGAAAAATAAAAGTTTATATTTCATGATTTTAATTTTTCGTATTATAACATCTAGCATTCTTTCTTAATGCCATTTGACATATGACATAATGTTTCTTCTAGTCTTAGATAATTTACTAAAAGGAGATTTTGACGGCATCCTAGTTTGCTGTGTTGTGGATTTTATATTTTATTCATAACCTTATTTGGCTCTATATTTTTTTAATTTTTGTGGTGTTTTACGTAACATAGTTTGGTTATTGTGGACAAGTGAACTGAATGGGAAATTATACTACGGAGCACGAAGTTTGAGATGCCACAAAAACTCCCTGGAAAGTTCTTAAATGAGGGCCATCATGCTGTAAGAACATTGAAATGATTACTAGAAACTTGTAATATTATTTTACCTACTTGATAAGGGCATTAGTATTCTACTAAAAAAATTGCTTGCCAAAAATAAAATAAAATAATTTACTAATCAGTTTATACGTACTAAACTTTAGTAAACCTATGGTTCGGAGTGTGGACTTCTAACAATATTAAAGAAATACATTTTTTTAAATGTATAAAATGAAAGTGCAGTTCCTTTAAAGCTCAATCACGTCAAAACTATTGAACGTGTCGGCATCTTGTAAGAACTATATATAGCCATTCGATACAGATTTTTTTTTGTTGTTATATAATCGGCTGAGTGCCTTAAGCGCTCACCTTAGTAGTCCGGTGAAGCTGTAAAGGCCTTGCCAGGTCAATAGCATAGTCAGTTCGAGGGAAAAAAAAATTTATATATATATTTTGTAAATGGTTCTAGGCTACTTGTTTCTTGGATTCCATAAAACCTTTGCCATTTTTTAATGTTAGTTATTAATTTTAATATTATATATATTATAATAATATTTTTTAACTTTAATACCCAACGGTGGTGTCACGAATCAGCTATTCATATTGCTCGGGCAATATAAAAAAAGACCATGAAGAAAGACAAATAAAAATCGACTGAACTGATCTGTAACAACGTGATGACAGAAAGATAAAGCTTCCATTATTTTTATCTATACATTTAATAAGAATGTAAATCTAAAGTGTCTGTACATTTTAGATATTTTTGAAAAAAATGGTTGCGGGTGTCTTGGAATAAGTAATAAAATACATATCAATCATTTTTAGAAATGTCTGTTTGTGTGAACACGCATCATTGCGAAAGTACTGCGTTCACGATAAAACCTCATCAAGAGAATCATAAAGCATATCCTCGAGCAACATTTAGTATTTATTTCATTAAAATCTGTTCACTCTACCACAAGTTGTTGTAATTTTAATGACGACGCGGCTTAAGTACGAGAGAAAAGTAGATAAGTAAATGGATTATATACATTGAGATGATTTTATTAATAACTGTTTTTTTAAATAAGGTTCCACACGGACAAAGTCGCGGACACAGCCAGTTATTAATAAGTTAATAGTTTCAAACTGCAAATGAAATCGATGTTTAGATATTCTTGTAATTTGGAGTTGAAAAAAGTTTGAGAACCGACATCAAATGGTACGGTGAGTGCATACTTAAACCTTTTTGAAACTCTATACAATGCATTATATGTATTCTTCAGATATTAAATTATGAAAGTATCAAACACTAGCTTCTGCTAGCGACTTCGTCCGCGGGGAATAGTTAGTTTGGTCTAACACTAACACGCAGCGGAAGCTCTCAAAAGGAAAAAAAAAAATTGAAACATTCTTCATTGGTGCTCCGCTCCTGTTGGTCTTAGCGTGATGATATATAGTCTATAACGTTCCTTGATAAATGAGCTATATAACACTGAAAGAATTTTTCAAATCGGACCAGTAGTTCCTGAGATTACCCCCTACAACCTCACAAAATCATAAACTTTACTTTTTTATAATATTAGTGTAGATAATCAGTTTAAACGGGTTTTGTGAACGTGGTATGTAAAATATTGTCTTTCTTGTAGTCAGTATCAAAAATTTAAAATATTTTTTGTCCGAGTAATAAAAATCATTATGACAACTATTTTAACCCGACCGCTGGAAGCGAGATTTTATCTGATTTAGAAAAAAACCATCTCTCAAGTAATGAAATAAAATTCATTAGTTGAATTTTAAACTTAAAATTTACCTGTGTTATTTTAATTCATATGCTGGGTTATTTATTTATCTTCGACCAATGGCATAGTGAGTCTGTACGCTTTCACCACGCACATTTCAAAAGACTAATCTTTATTTGTGTGTTTTTCCACTTTATTTTCCAGAATTAGTAATAAATCGTAAACTACTTAATTATGTACTTTGAAATTTCAAGTTTATATAATTTATTTATATTTTTATAATTTTTATATTTAATAATTTTTCCATACTCAAACTTATCTTTACTAATCCTCGCTAATACATATTATAAATCAAAATCAAAATCCCACTTTATGAAATCTTTAATTTAGGCCCTAAGAATTGTGCACTTACCTAAATATGTCATCAAGTGAAGGTCAAAACTACCACCGGTTCGGATAAATGTCAACCCAGTCATCGAGAGGAACTCGGCAAGAAACTCGATCTGGTTTATCTTTTTAACAAATATATATAATATTTAGAGTATATTAGGTAAATGTCACAAACGTTTTTAATGGATGCACAGAGATGAGTTAATTCCAGACATCACCATCGTTCACATGAATGCGAATGTAAGTTTGTTTTTTACGTTTTGACACGTTAGCTATTCAACCGATCTTCATGAAGTTCTTTCTGCATACACGTTGTCAGGTATATAGAAAGGGCATATAGCACCCTTCATCTGAGAAAAAAGTAGTGCTTCTAAGGTATAGATAAAATCTACATTAACACGAGCATAGTCGCGAGGAATATACATTTAGTTTATAAATTGTAATTTCGCCTTAAGGACTTTCGTAATAAGGACTGTTACTTACCTATCCATTTGCTAAAAACAATATCTAAATCTGTTCTAGCGTTACGCATGGTGAATAAAACATCACTTAAAATTATTTTATACCAACTGTTAATCAAGAAAAGAAATGTAATATGTGTGTAGCCTTATGACGTGCTGGACATTATATGGTCCGCCGGAGCCGAGGGTTGAATCCCGGGGATTTTTTTTTGGTATTTTTTTAAAAGAGGTAGGGAAAAATAGCTATCTTGGAACCCTCAGACGATAGATAGCACAATGAAAACTCATAAATGAATACATGCATATTAAAGTTGATACAGAGATTTATCAATGTTTACATCTAAATAAACAAGAGTGATGTTGAATACGTACAATATATACACTGGACATACTACACTGACTATATATATATATACATCTATTTTTTTATTATTATAATCATAATAACAAAAACCAATAAAAGGCTCGTCCAAATCGATTCATCCGTAACGTAGATTAACCTGAATAAACTACGGACATTTTAATTCTATTTGTATACTAGCTGATGGCCGCGGCACCGCACGCATATTTTTAAATTGTATTAAAGATGTGTAAAATTGTGAGAAAATGTAGAATTATCGTAATGCTCTTTTAAAAACTATTGTAGATACGAAACGCGCGACACCTTATTATTATTAGATTAATTTTTGTAAGTAATGTAACGTAAAATAGGAAGAAAGAAAAAAATAGTTTACTGATGGAACCAGCAAAACAATTAAATTATAGAAGTATATACACATGTATATATAATTATATATACATATCAAAACGTTTTTAATGGATGCACAGAGATGAGTGTATCGTGGCGAGTGTTCTGAAGAGCTATTTAATTTAATCCCTTCCTCTCCTTTTCATACCCGAACTACGCGCGATGGGCTTCGGAGCCATAGTTTTACGGTAAATCCTATCTGGGCACGAACTAAAAAGTTCGCAACTTCTTATCTTTACCGTACCGTGAAGCTGTGGAACAATCTCCCGGCCAGTGCGTTCCCTCCTTCCTATAATATCCTTCAAGCGTAACGTGAAGAGACATTTATGCAGGCCGGCATGATAGCGGCGACCGGTGAGGGATAGCCTGCCTCGCGGTAGTCGCCATTGTTTATGGATTATACTGTGCTCACCTCAGGCACAGTACAGTAACTTTGCTGTGCTACGATATAAAAAAAAATTGAATAAAGGAGTCCAACAACAGGCAAAACCATTTCAGCAAGTATGCTGCAGTATAGCAGTAGGTACCGCAGCGCTGATTTTCGATAAGAGCCCATAATTACGATATACGAACGTTCAGTCGGTCATATTCATGTAACAAAAACTCATTGTATAGAGATACTGTCGGTACAAATTTAAGACCAAGTCTGTCTGCATGCAAACCTTAATCAAAATAATATAGGTATTATAAATTAAGAAGAACAAATACATGCTAGTTGCAACACACATAATGACACTAATAAATAGAGCTTAAAAGAGATAGAAGATGTGCGTGATTAGATGTAAGTTTTTTTTCTCGAACTGATTACGCTATTGACCTAGCAAGGTCTTAACAGCTTCACCAGACTGCTAATAGTTGTAAGTAAATTTCAATTAAGTACTAAGTTTTACTCTTATAGGGATATAATTACATAATTTAAAAAAAAGCGTGCCATTCAAACCGTTCATGCCGTTAAAACACTTACAATGGTCACATGAAGCGACACAACCGTTTCCACGCGAACGACACCACTTGTGCCAGTTGTAAACAGATTTCGTTTTATAAATTAGAAAACTTCTTCAAAATTCAAACCGCGACGCTGTATTCTACAAATGTAGAGATAAATACAGATTCAATATCTCAGTATGACCTTGCCTCATCAATTTAATCGCCATGTTTGTCTGGTGATAACAGGGCATGCGCGTACCGCCCCCCGCCGTGAGGCACGCCCTCCTGCCCTCCTGTTAGAAATTATGGGGTGAACAGCAGCATGGCGCGATAAGGTGGATAGGGAAGCAAAGACGGATTTAGGGGTCTTTGACGTAGAATATTATTTAAACGCTTTTCTATAATATAAATCCAGTGTATATTTTTTCTATTATCAAGAGGAAGAAAATAGTGTACTCAGAAATACATGTAAGCAATATTACAAAACATAACATAGTTCTTAGAGAACAATGCGCTCCTTCGCTCACGGAGTAAGTATACAAATAATTTTAGGGCAGTAAATAAAATAAACGAATAATAATTAACTAGTAAGAATAAAATTAAAATACAGGACGAATTAAAAAAAAAGATAAAAAACAACAGATAATCCAAGTATTCTAACCATATCACAGTTGAAGGCTCAGTAACAAAATAAGATATATCTGACACTGGAGATGATAATGTATAATGTATAGTGTATAATGTATAGCGTGTAATTCTGCAATATACCTCAGCTATTGGTATAGGAAAACATTGTGCCACAGATTTTATAATGTACACCTGGTTAGCTTACAAACATAAAGTTGAAAATTAGCTATCAAGTGCTTACATGTGTTTTCCAGCAGGTGCATTAGACCACTTTACCAAATTACATGTAAGAATGTGTAAAAATGCTAACTCTATAAAGTTTAAAAAATTATATTTTCAGTGAATTCATCATACATTTCATTGTTAAATTAGAAATATCTCAAAGAACCAATTTTAAGCTTGAATTACAACTCTGTTGTTACTTAACATCGGGTGAGAATGAAATTTAATATCAGACACACATAAAACAAACATATGATATTCTAATCGTAATCCGAAGTAATAACATAAATGCCAATGTGAGTTTGTTTGTGGTCACGGGTACAGAATAAGGAGTACAGAAAAGGATATAGAGTACCCTTGATCCTTTCATTCTGAGAAAAGTGCTGTTTACGAGAAATAGGTCAAACCTTATTAACGCGAGAAAAGCTGCGGGCCAAACCTAATCCTTTATATCTCTGCGAACGTTAACAACACTCTTGTAAACTTAAATAAAAAATGAATAAAATTAGTTGGACAGTATTAACATGATTCTTGGTGCAATAGACAGAAATATTAATTTCTTAGTGAAGAACAGTCGAGAAACTGTGGAGATAGATTTAAAGAAAATTTCTAAAAAATAAATAATTTACTATATCCCAAAGCTTCTAGCCACCCTCAGTAATTTGACGACTAAACATTAGTATACACTCGCGGACACAATCACCGGACTATCGATTTCCGGAGTAATAAAGCCTACGGTGCGATACTGCAAACAACGTCCCTTGTATATTTGCCGACACGAGCCCGCCTGTAATGAATCTGATTAAGTAGCCTCGCCACCCAAATTGGGTTTCATCACGTATTTATTAAACTGCACAAACTAAATGTTTAAGGATATGTTACAATAATATTTCCATTGCATTTTTGATACAATAAATATAATTAAATAGTATAGTGGACGTTACTTTGCACTTCCACCTGGATTTGATTAGCCGCTACCATGTCTCATTGTAACAAAAAACGTTTGATTTTATTTATTCACGGTGTACTTGAAAAAGGTAAAGCTGAAACTAGTAATAGAAAGAGCGAAATATTATTATTATTATTTTATTACAAAGTCCCCCACCGCGTCTGTCTGTCTGTCTGTTCGCGATAAACTCAAAATCCACTATGGATTTTCATGCGGTTTTCACCAGTGGATACAGTGATTCATGAGGAAGGTTTTAGTATATAACTTGTCAAGGTTTTTTTTATAGTCAAGGTGGGACAGCGTCTGCCGGGCCCGCTAGTTAGTATATAAAACGGTAAAAGAATTAAAAACGCGTACTTGGTTGAACCCGACGGCGGTTGACACTTGGTATGTGACTCTAAAATATAAAAAAATATATAAATAGTCAAAATATGTTACTGATTAACGTGTAATGACCAAAATCGACTACACGTGTTTCGCTTCTTCACGGAGCATCTTCAGACTAATGTTGACACTTCTGATGTGAGTAGGCGACTCAATTCTAGGCAGAAGTGCAAAGTAACATACACCGTAATATTTTATGATGGATTTCCGCAAAGTAACGCCTTCTTCAATCTATCTATCTATCTATATATATATATAAGAGATTCCCACCTATATATTGACTCATCACGATATCTCTGGAACCATAAGACGTAGCGACTTGAAATATGGTAGGAATATTCCTTTCGCCGAGTAGAGGTCAGCTAAGAACGGATTTTACGAAATTCCACCCACAAGGGGTTTGCGGGGGGGGGTAATCAGGGCGGGACAACGTCAGCCGGGCCCGCTAGTCAGATATATTAGTTTTTTTTTCGTGGTAATATAAATTTGATTTATCCCATAGGAACAGTATATTTTTTCTGGATGATCAAATACCCATGTCTTTACTGTATCCCTGACAACGCGTATGCAAAATTTTATGATATTCGATTAAGTAATTAATACTTGAAAGATTAACAAACAACCTCACGTTCGCATTCATGATTTTAGTTAGGATTACAATTTATTGACGAATATTATGAGCAGAATTCTGATTACGTCACAACCCTAAGCAGTAGAGAAATTACCATACAAAATGGACGTGCAACGGTTTTCTGTCTTGTGAAATATATCAGTATGATTTATTTTACATCTCTTACTAAAGTCAACTATTTACACTAGCCGACCCGTGCCCACTACGTTGGGCGGTAATAGGCATTATCAAGCTACAACCTTTCTCTAGAACTCAATTATATATATCTCATAATTAAGGCAGCGTTCGTAAGAAACGTTTTCGTTCGACCATTTTTCTCCGACGCCCCAGATATTACCCCCTACAACCTCACAAACTTTACCTCTTTATAATATTAGTATAGATTATAGATAATATAATTAGTTAATAGCTTCTGCCCGCGACTTTGCACGCGTGGAATAGTTATTTTGGGCTAAGACGCAGCGGAAGCTCTCAAAAGGAAAAAATACCCCGATTTTAAAATATTTTTCATTGTTGCTCCGCTCCTATTGGTCTTAGCGTGATAATATGTAGCCTATGACACTCACAAATAACGTGGCTTTCTATTGGTAAAAAAAATTTCAAAACCGGTTGAGTAGTTCCTGAGATTACCCCCTACAACGTCACAAACTCACAAACTTTACTTTTTTATAACATTAGTATATAGATTATAGCCCCTGCCCGCGACTTCATCCGCGTAGTAATAGTTACTGCTCTGGGCTAACGCTGACACACAGCAGAAGCTCTCAAAAAGAAAAAAACATCTCGATTTTGAAACATTTTTTATCTGTGCTCCGCTCACATTGGTCTTAGCGTGATGATATATAGCCTATAACCATTCTCGATGAATGAGCTATATAACACTGAAAGAATTATTCAAATCGGACCAGTAGTTCCTGAGATTACCCCTTACAACGCCACAACGTCACAAACTCACAAACCCACAAACCCACAAACTTACAAACTTTACCTCTTTATAATATTAGTATAGATTTGCGTTACCATTGAAGTTATCATATTCGTATTTTATGGTATGTATTACTTAATTTAAACGTCTTTGACTGACTATATATCTACTTTGCACATAACACTTCAAAATAAACACGGTCCCATAATGAAATTATCGTTGATAGTTTCCGAATGAAATCCCCAAATAATTTATTACATTCGGTGGAGATAATGAAAACTGGTCGATGCTGGGGTCGGCAAACACATAAACCTGAACGCCAAATTAGATCAATAACTTTAGCCGACAGTGTAATGTCTCATTTAACGCTTTTGTAATAAAAATGTTATAATGTTACGCGTATCTTGAGCTACTTTAGTGCGTAGATTAATGTCATAGATTTAACGTATTACGTCATAAAATCATAAGTTTATTAAGATATATTGTAAAAAAGTCACGTATAGATAGATTATTTATTCTATGAAAAAATCTTTCAAACATTCTTACTCAATATGTTTCTGGTTGAAAAATAATTCTTTATCAATTATATAATCAATTATTCGCAATTAAATGGTTACAAGAGATATATAATTACGCAAAACAAACAGTAATGACAAAAGACTGACCAAATTAGTAATTGTTATACAAACGATTTAATTACACATTTATAAAACTATATATAGTGACATCTAGCGAAGACTATTATTAATATTTACTGTTGTTACTAGATGTCAATAAATCAATGACCTTTACTATTGCAATCTATTTGGTAGATGGCGCTTAAACAAAAATTTTATTAAAGAAAATATTGATGAATATCATGAGATGAATCATAACAATTAATAAGCACCTGCTTTATGCTCTTTATCATACTTGGAGAGATTTTATAATCAGAAATGCAATCAGATATCAATAATAGAATAAGAAATATACATTGATACATTGATCATACATTGTCAAAGAGGAGACATCATTCTTAACAGTCAACTAAATATTTTGACACTAGCTAACAAGAGTAGGTAATACTTAAATACTCGACATAATCAAATTATACTGTCTATATTTACGCAATTAATGCTCACTCATTAAAACAATGATTGCGTTGGACGATATTTAGGTATATTCGCCTCTATTGGGCAATAAAAGCGCCATCTATTGTAATTTTGTATAACTATTTTGTAGCAATCGATAACAGAATTACAATAACTTTGTAAGAAGTTAATAGTATTACTATGTAATGATAGATGACGCTAATAAATCAATAACAGAATGGGTTATAAAAATAATTCAGTACTTAAAAAACTCAATAACCTCTTAAGATACTATACTATAAAAATTTGCATGCAGAAGCCCCACTTCAAAGGTAACTGTTTATAATATCCCGTTTCAGTTTGTTTTCGTATGCATACAAATATGATCTTTATATCCTAGACGGTAATACTTTAAAGCGTATCTACAAAGCATTTTCAATTTTCCCAGGAAAGTTATTTCCTTGTGCTTATTTAAATTCAGTTTTATTTCAGACTCACAGCGAAGAAAATGCAAAATTCGTATGATGGCAGTTAATACCTTTTGGTTTTAAGCATTAGAAGAGATTTAGTTACCCGTGGAGCCGAGCGGTATAGTCGAAGGGTGGTTTAACTCAATTTTGTACCGGTGAATGACTTTTGGTAGCCGCCAGCCATGTTTTTACTTTTGAATTTAAATATCGGTACAGGGTACGTATCCAGGTACTCTTGCATACAAATTAGGTGCACAATCTCAATTATTTACTTAATACAAATAGTATAGAAGAGTTTTTTTTAAGTATTTATTGAGATTATTATAAACTAAATGAAATGGTAAGATGATAATATAAGTGTATTAATCCTTAATTTATATATAAAATTGGATGTTAGTAGGTTAATAACAATCTAAAATCAATGTTTTCAACATTTGACCGATAGTCATAGAAATTTAGTTTTTTTTTAATGAAGAATATTTTGACGATATCCATTTTACTATTATCACTACTAGATGGCGCTAAGCAATGTTCGAAGTCGCGGGCGGTTTAGTAGTTGTATAACTGTCAATAAATATACGGTATAATGAAGGTTTTACAAGTTTTTCAAATAACCGATAATAAAGTATAGTTGTTCTAACGCAACTAGTAAACTATGAGGATATTTTTCGAATTTGGTGGTTCATTTAATACTGTGATTTTAGTGTAATAGTGTGATTTTAGTGCTAAGAACATTTTCATTGAAAACCGTTTATTTAATTAATTAAGGACATTTGCAATTTCAGAGCTTTATTTAAATGAATTAAATATGTATTTACGCAAGGGATGAAAAAGAGTTTTACTACCAAAAGTGTGGTGAAACTATTGCATGGTTCAAGAGTAACCGCCCACCGATGTCTTTGCCGCATAGCTGCAAGGCCTGCTTTGACGTTCAGTCTCAGGGGTGGCATTGGCAACACCCATCGGCTCCGAAGACCTTCTAACTTAGTACTTAGGAGTAACAACCTACTGGACTGTAAGAATATGGTCGCTTTCTGTTTATTTCCGTGTATTATCAATAGAGAGGTAACCACTTCATTTCAACTTCAAATCTAGAAAAAAATATAATCTACAAATGAAACCATATCCGTTCATAATGAATTAATCAAACTTATCATATAGTACTTATCATATACTAACGATTTGCCGCGACCTCGCACTCGTTTTCTGTGCATGTAATGGTTTTACACTCTTTATTTTGTATCTATAAATCGTATCGTAAACAGGCTCACGTAAAAATGACTGATTTCGATACAAATTTTTATCCTCTTTTTCACCATTTTAGGGGTAAATTTTATTCCTTTCCTTTTATTCCTTTTTCAGTGTTTACCTACAGAGTAAAAGGAACCCGCATGCAAATTTTATGACCCTAGCAGTAGTAGTTTGCATTGTACGTTGATTTGTCAGTCAGTCATTTATACATATACATGCAGGCCAGGCAGACGTTGTCCCGCCCTGATAATAAAAACAAAACCAATTATATCCTAAACCTTCCTCATGAATTTCTTTATCTACTGGTGAATACCGTATGAAAATCCGTTCAGTAGTTTTTGAGTTTATCGCGAACAGACGTGGCAGAGGACTTTGTTTTAAAATATTATGTAGTGTTTTTTTTTTATATCATAGGAGGCAAACGAACAGGTGGGTAAACTGATGGTAAGTGATCACCGCCGTCCATAGACACTAACAATACCAGGGGAGTCGCAAGTGCGTTGCCAGCTTGAGTTTGGGGGGATGGGGAGTGGCGGTGGGCCTCCGGCGCTCTCACTGACCGAACGAAACGCAACAATGCAAGCACTGTTACTTCACGTGGGTGTTTCTTTCACCTGGCGAGCCGACCCATTCATCCTGAAACCAGTAATAGCTTCAGCGTAGCTCTACCCCTACTAAAATAGTATCTATATTATACTAGTGTATAATATAAATAACTTTTTGCAGGCCATATCAACAATGCATGGAATATAATTGATTTATAGTATATACGTCACCAGCTGACGTGTACTGCAGCTAATATGTATCGTAATTGGCGATATGATGTGCTCGGTACAAACGCGTCGCGTCGCGGCGGGTGGCGCTATCACGCGATGTGTCCCGATAAATGATAACGTTTGTCGGCGTGCGCCGCCGCGCATCTGTTACTGCTTTGATGACGTTGAACCGATGATTCTGTTTGCATGCTTTTAGAGTTATAAAATCATAGGCTGAAATTATGAACCTTTGAATACATTGTGTTTTTCTTAATTTATAATTAAACGATATTTGAAACAGCTGATTATTGATAAGGAAATAAATTTTGGTATGTAAAAACCATATATATGTTCAAGAGCAGACCTGTGTACTTATATATATATAGGCAGAGATAAAACAGTAAAATATTATCTTCCTAATTTTTTCTCAGTCGATTTTCTTTATCGTTTATTTATTTTATGGCTATTAACGAGCTTCAGTGTTATGAATAAAAACATTGGAATAAGTTCTTTTTTTCTAAATTGTGAAAGTTGAAAAATCAAGTAATCATAATAATTTTCAACCACTAGACAATGACTAACAAAAATATTTATTTACGAAAATAATAGAATATTCAAAAATCTAAATAACACAAGAGCCAAATACAGATATATATTCTGTAATGTTTGTTCTTGTTTATTAACTTGGTTATGAAATTATAAATATATGTACCTGTAATTTTGGTGTCGTATTTTATAGGTATACTTTCCTCTACAAGTGTAGGTATTAGGTATATCTTTTTTTTTCGAACTGACTACGCTATTGCCCTAGCAATGTCTTAACAGCTTCACCGGACTACTAAAGCGAGCGCTTAAGGCACTTAGCCGATTTTATTTGACAACTATCTCAAGGGTGCACGACACATCTCGGCTTGGGCTGTTGCCTGGTACATGCAATTCGCGACCTGGCAACAGCCCTATTACATCTATTTATTACCTCTATGTTATTATATTTCTTTAAGAACGCTGTACATTGATAAAGTTTCATGATTTCCGTCGACGTTTATATAATAGTTCAGTTCTTTTTGTATCACTCCTTGAATTTGTCTACTTGTAAATATTATATCCGTGTGAAGGTTATGTATTAAGAGTAAAGGCAGTCAAAGTTTCTATTATTATTCAGCTAATATAAATTCGGCTTAAACTACTCGATGGCTTATTAATTCCAAGGATTAAGTGAGAACTAGGCTTTGTGATTGTATATAAATTTAATCTGTTGTGATACAATTGAACCACTTTAGCAATACTTTTTGATCACATACAAAAATGCTTGCAAGTTTACAGTAAAATTGTTCACTACAAAATTAAACTATATCTTCTCTTCTACAACTCTGTAGAACAGTTGAGAAGTACATTAAAAATGATCTAGGGACTGTAAGAATATAAAGAGTATAATTTTAAAAACTTTGTCTGTTTGGACACGCTAACTTCAAATCTTGCACACATAACTTTAACGCAGTTTTAGGTAAATTATAAGTTTTAATTAAAGTTGGTTAGCATAGAAAATACATCTTAATTCAAGGTTTTGGGAGTCTGCTCTCTGGAGTCTGAGCTCAGCTAAATACAGTTTGTAGAAAAGTTAAAAGATGGCGTTTAATTACTTGATTTCAGACGTTTCATGTTGCGAGCGTGCTTTAAGTCAATTACGTTTTACACTACCGGCTAGCTCTACGTTGCTTTCTTCAGTTTTAGTCCAACTAACAAGATTTTTGTTCGTATTCCCAATTATACTATTTCAAACGTTGTGCACAAAGACGGTTTATAAGTCCAAAAAAGCTACGAATTCGATGGAATAGCTTGTTCCTAAATAACCGTTTATCAGTACTGACTTCTGACCATTTCGCATTACTATTAAAGTTTGGTCTCCTTTCATTTACTTGGAGCGAACTCTGAATGTGCTGAAAGGACAAAATATGAAAAAAATGTCTCATCATATTATACGAGATTACACCTGTACCAAAACCTAGAATTCAAAACCGGCGTGGGAAAGTGGAATGTTTGTTTACAGCATATACCTTCTTTAGATAACACTAATATACCATCTATGAGCTGTCAATCGGGTGTCGACTGCTATCTTGTTGTAGAGTTACACGTTGTCGATAGTTTTTTTTTCATCGACAATCGAATGAAATTGTTACCGTATACTTATGGTATGTATTGTGTATATATACACTCAAAAATTTTTTTTTTCGTATGATAAATTTTGTTAATTTTTATAAAATACTTTTAGGTTGATTTTAGCGTTTGACCATAATCCTACTTATCCTACGTAAATGGCGGTGAACTTTAAAATGATAAGCATGCTAAAGCTAAATAAAGAGCAGTTGCCGGAACATATCTTCAAGTATTTGGCGACTGGCGACAGATCCTTAATCTAACTGAAGATGATAGTAGTTTGGCGAGCATAGAAAAAGCTTTACCGCGATACTATGATTTTATCACAATGGTTTCCTTTACCAAAAGCTCTAGCTTATGTCAATTGGTACGGTGTTCGAACACGTTACCTACCGAGGTATAATTGATTAAAATTATTGTATTTCCAATGTGTGCTATTTAGAGATTAATCTAGATAATATTAATGACAATATTATAAAAAGTGACTATATTGGTCCACAAATCCATACCTTAATACAACATTTTAGTTGTTAGTAACTTTGAACAATTTCAATAATTGATTATTTCAAAATATCGATACATTTATTCCAGCTCTAGATATGTATTTACTTCCTACTTGATCAGAACTCGTGTTTACTCTCGCATTTAGTTTAAAGAAATGGCTATCTCTGGCGACAGATTGATAAGATGTTGATGAAATGATTTATTGTATTTTGCTACGTACATATTCGTGACCTACATTTGTGATATATAGTTATTTATAACAACTATATATTTATAATTATAACAATGTCCACTCGTCGCTTAAGTTGTTCTCTAAGGAAAAATCAATAAAAGAAATATATACATCTTTGAATTCGAAGTTAAACCACAATTTAGGTGTCACTTATGTTTCAAACATGTATAATTAATGTGTGATTCATTGGTGTCAACAATATAAGACTGTTTCGAGCGCATATTTTTTAAAATAATTAGAGTTCAGTGTGACAAACAACATCACTTATCAGCTAGAATTTTGTTTTTATACTTTACAGATTTTAGACTGGCCTCAATCTTATTTAATGTTATAAAACGAAAAACATACCAAACCTGAGGAGATACCGAACCTGAGGAGTGATTGGCTCTCAAGTCCAGCTACCAGGAACACATCTCTAGATGCTTTGCGACAGATATATTAAAATTGTGGGTCGTAGCTTAGAAATAGCCCTACTATTATGTTACAGTTTCCTCAGGATGTTTTCTTTCAGCGGATGTCGCCTCTTTTGGAAGGGTATGGACTGTATTGATCAACACGGTGTCTAACTTCTGAGCCATTAATGCTTCAATAAAGCTACAAAATATTAAAAAAGTTTTTAATTAAGCTAGCTATTGCTTACGGCTTTGCTCACGTTATTAGAGATTGGTCCTATACCTCGGAAGTAATTTTGTTTCTGGATAAAAGGTGTTCTGTGCCATGTGATGTACCACCGAAACCGTGTAAAAATTATTGTATGCAAATTTCGCGATAATAAATAGCCTTACATTCGCAATTTATAATATTAGTTAGTGTTACCAAATAGCAGAAATCAGTTATTCTACAGATTGTCTAATTTATGTGTAGATTAATCCGACATAAAATACATGTAAGAGTTGTCGAGGTATGTATGCTTGGTGCACATATATGTTTCAATAACTCATATAAGTATGAATATGTAGCTTAGCTTAGGTTAGCTCAGATGTATCAGGCAACAGCCCAAGCCGAGGTGTGCCGTGCACCTTTGAGCTAGTTGCCGAGGTGAAAGCGGCTGAGTGTCTTAAGCGCTCGCCTTAGTAGTCCGGTGAAGCTGTTAAGACCTTTATAGATCAATAGCGTAATCAGTTCGAAAAAAATTGTGTAGATTAACTGGAGTGATCCAAGTATGGAATATTGTTTATGGTTAATTGGCTGATATTAGTCATAATTTTTTACTGAAATTTCGAATGAACCCATGATTAATTGAATTATGCAGAACTAATAATGATGTTATAGATATAGATTTGGACGGATGAAATTGTGATTAACTAAGGAAAAAAACAAAAAAAAAACGTATAAGTACTATGTCAAGGTAAAATAATCAGGTGAAGTAGTCAGCATGTCTCCGATAAAATAATTGTTATCATGAAAAATATGAGTTATTAAGGATATTGAATCATGATTAACTAAGGAAATGCTTCCTAATGATATCACTATCTACTTGCGAATGTCGGAAATATATGACTTACCTGCTGTTTGTTTTTCTACGTATTGAATTTCTGTTTAGCGTGATTGTTTTTCGATTATTAAAAATTTATGTGTTGGCCGTGTTTCAACAGTGATTGTTTTTTTTAAATTCTAATAATTGCCTTTATTTCGAACTAAATAGAAAATAGAGGCTGCATAATTTACTGTTCTGCAGTCCGTAGCGAGTTAGACTTTAGAGCGACAATTCTTAAAGTCATTAGTAATTCATTTGCCATTGAATTGTTAAATCATATCGGCTTTTAAATATTATTTTAGAGTAGTGAAGTTAATATAATAGGGATATTACTGTGGTCCCATATTGAACGAAATATCAAAAATTAACTAAAAATCTATCTGCGTATAGTG
Source organism: Antheraea yamamai (assembly GCA_036509395.1). Lineage (NCBI taxonomy): Eukaryota > Metazoa > Arthropoda > Insecta > Lepidoptera > Saturniidae > Antheraea > Antheraea yamamai. The sequence goes on from AP028426.1 coordinate 6,300,016, forward strand.
TTTATTAACTGTTGACAATTTTGATGACAAACAAACAAAAGAGAATAATGTAGTTCGTTAATACATAATTGCATTGAAAACTCTATGTTGAATTGAATTGAACACCTCGATTGTTGAATTTGTCAAATAAATTAGTTTATACTAGTTCGAGATATGAACCCACTTTGCCCTACGGTAAAATTGATGAGTGTCTTCGTTTAATCTCCTTTGAGATGAGCATTTATAGATGATTTTTATACCATTCTACAAACGTTTAGAAGTTAACTTTAAGTACAAGACCCTAGATATATAAAATTAATTCGTCGTTTCAAATTTCAGTAGGACATATATTTGAGTTACTCGGTTAAACTACCAATAGTCATTTACTCAACAACGTTATCTATAGGATTTATCCTATCTGACAGTTTACTGTCAAATGGCCCGTTGACTTTTACTGACATTTATCGTATTATTGTGTGTTCAGAAACGCTATTTAACAAGTTATCGAACCGATACCGCTATTGAACAGATAAACTACAATTAAAGTACCTCAGAAAACGGGCATAAGTGATCGCCAATATCACAGTCTAGTTTAAAAATTATACGGGTTCTTTGCTCGTTATTTTTTTAATGTACTGTGTGCAGACAATTTGGGTCATGGTCCAAAATGGTATTCAATGCTATGACTATATGTATACACCTCAAGACAACTTCAATTTTAAATTATGAGCTGTAATAAGTCAAACAATGTCGTGGGAAATGCCCCGAGGATGGGTCATATCGTGTTATTTGTCACGTAATGAGAACTGTTCGTCTCATGTATGTACTAATGGAGGCTTGGCCCGCAGCCTAAGTATGTTATTTAATTTTTTTGAGCTCATATGTCGAAAGCATCTATCGGGTCAGAAGTTTATTTGATGTTTGGCGATTGCTGATACCTTTTTTTCCTATATAAATTATATACACATAGTACTGTAGTTCTTATATAAAAGCAGATTATATATTATTTCGAATAGGTAAGTAGGATTATTAGACAGGAAAAACAAAAGCCTAACTTTTTTAAGTTATTTCAATAACTGAAAGAACAAGTTATTCATCGGGAGTTTTTGGCGGGATCTTGGTCTGTCATGTAGTGGATTTTATTTTTTATTCATAATCTTGTGTTACTTGACTCTATATTGTGTAAAATTGGTGGTGTTTCATGTGATATAGTTTGTTTATTGTGCATAAGTGAAGTGAATGGAAAATAATGCCACGGACCATGAATTCTGAGATGCCACGAAAATTCCATGGAAGGTTCTAACAAGATGGCCGTCATCTTGTTAGTTCATTGAAATTATATCAAGAAACTTGTAATATTGATACTCACTTGACAATGGCAGTAATAGTCAACTAGAAGACTGGTTGCCAAAATGGAATAGAAGAAGTTTTTCATCTTTTGTTTTCTGATTCATAGACGGTATATTCCAAAATATGTTTAAGTAAATAACAAACATAGGATCACTCCCATTAGGCATTACTCCAATTATTAAAAGAAATTTAACAACGCCTCATATTTTAAAATCAAACAAGCGGATTAGGTTATATACTATTCTAAAAATGTAAGAAAATAATAAAAACTCAGACTTACGTTTTCAGAATATCTTTGTCACATTTTTTATTTTATTATATCCTAAAATAACACAAGAGTGTTAGTTATGACTCGAAGATACTAAATTTCTATTTAGATGGCTCCCTAGGAAATTATATTTGGGCCTTCAACAACTTAACAAGTCTTACACAAAAGCTAAATGTTTTAATTAAATACTTTGTTACAAACTATACATAGGATAGGTATCTATGTATATGTCTAGTTTTTCGCCCTTTGTGTAACCTGAACTGCTTGATGGATTTTATCTTTTATATGTCCTTAGATTCGTCTGTGGGAATGAGGTAATATTCACATATGACATTTGTGAGTAATTAAAATAGTGTATATACAAATAAGTTTTTATATGTTCGTAAAAAGGTTTGATGATAGGTAATTTCAATAAAGTCTTGTCGTGGTGGCCTAGTGGTTTGACCTGTGCAATACTATTTCGATGTCCGCAGGTTCGAACCCCGGCATGTGCCAACGAATTTTTCAGAATTCGCGTACATTTACTAATTTAAATTGGTAACACTATCGGCTGACGGTGAAGGAAAACATCGTGAGGAAACCTGAATCTGAGAAAAATATAGAACTGTGGATTTCTCAGAGTTTCAAATCGCCAATACGTCGTGGGCTGGCGTGGTGATTAAGCCCATACCTTCCTTCGGGAAGAGACCTATGGCCCAGCAGTGGGTCTCTTACCGGCTAATGAGGATGATGATGATCAATAAAGTCTATGCAATTGTAAGATATTTGCAGATGAATAATTTATTTTTTATACAATTTTCCTGTTTGTCATAAGAATGTTGCACAACAAACTCAAAATCATAATTTAGAAGAAAAGTCATATCTAGCAGATATGCTATTTAATCTATAAGTAGTCAGAAGGAATGGTAGTCATATGTTACGATAAAATCACAAACAAATTCGTCATAAAATATAGTGATTGAAATGAGGTAATGAATATCGAAAATATTTTATCACATTCTATTTTTGGTTCATATCATATGCACAATCGTTACTAATACATCGTGTGATTCAGATTGTTCAAGTAAGCTCGCCTGAGATACTAAAAGTAACTACTTATATTCTAGTGGCTTTGTTCTTGTGATAACTTTCCTACTTCTGACTGAAATACGGCTCAAACCTTACGATTTTTTCGAACCGGGGTAGAAATTTAAAAGATTTTTGTTTCAATTTTGTTGTTTTCGCACATAAATATTCGGAATTAGTAATATGAGGAGAATAAGGGGTTCGTAATTTGATACAAGTCACTTCTCTTTCCTTTGACTCATGAGCATTATATAATAAGATCACAAAGATCTGGTAGTCATGATTTAGGTGCAGGTTAGAAAGACGTGGCAATTTCAAAATCCGTTAAATGCTTTGAGGTTAATGATCACGTTCTTGACAAAATTATCAAACGAATTGACAGCAGACTCCTTCTCCATAAAGTCCAAACGATCGAAGGCACATATATGAAGATATAAACTTCATAGTAGCGTCCCTCTCTTCAGTGTGTGAGATATATTACAAGAAACTCACAAATATGGTATAATGGTTGGCATTTTTCGTAAATGCGACAATAAACAGGGTGCGACGGTTTTTCACGCCTGATCAGCTATACCTCCTTTATAAGGCATAAGTTCGGCCTTGCGTGGAATATTGTTCGCACCTCTGGGACGGTTCCACCAAATACCTATTAAATGCCCTGGACAGGTTGCAGAGACGGGCTGTCCGCATTGTTAATGATGCAGACATTACACAGTTTATAGACCCGCTTCAGTTGCGTAGAGACATTGCCTCACTGAGCGTGTTCTACCGTCTGTATGATGGCGAGTGTTCTGAAGAGTTATTCAATTTAATTCCTTCCTCTCCTTTTCATAACCGAACCACATGCGCTGGGCTTCGAAGCCATAGTTTTACGCTAAATCCTATCTGGGCACGAACTAAAAAGTTCGCAACTTCTTATCTTTGCCGTACCGTGAAGCTGTGGAACAATCTCTCGGCCAGTGCGTTCCCTCCTTCCTATAACATGGGGTCCTTCAAGCGTAACGTGAATAGACATAGCAGGCCGGCATGACAGCGGTGACCGGCGAGGGATGGCGTGTCTCTCGGTAGTCGCCATTGTTTTTGGATTGTACTGTGCTCACCAATAGGCACAGTGCAGTCACTTTGCTGTGCTACAATAAAAAAGAAAGTTCTGTAATTTTAAATAGAGAGTAAAAATACGTCAATTGTTGACAACACACATTGATCCTGATTGAAATAAAAATAATAACGATAGGTTTATTTATTAGATACAGTTTTAACAAAAAAGAATTTTTATAAGCATTACGCATTCTGCAATAGGTATGTGTTTTCTTACCTACGTAAGTTACTTACGTAAGTGGTGTGGTGCTTATGTTTTTTCATCTTTTTCCTAAAATATATTTGTAAAACAGTAAACAACGCAGACGAAATCACGAGTATCGGTTGCTTAACAAATAAAATAGAAGCATGTTGTTCCATAGATTGCTGGGTTATTTGTATAAACTTTGTAATGATATATATAATATACAGTATCATACAATTCCCATAAATGATAACATGATCTGTTGAGTGAGATCGGTTGAGTAAGTTTTCGCCGACGCGATGCGACGCCGCGCCGGGTTAATCCACTTGACTGATAAGGTTCGGTTCCCAGGAACTAAAAACGGACGGTAGCACGACGACTCTCTGAGCACACACCGAATGAATTATAATATATGATAATTTTAATAAATTTCATATTCAGTAAACTGAAGGCTTTTCACGTTTTTTCGAGATCTTTATCTCAAAGCGAATATATAGTTTAGTGTGTTTATGTCGACTGTTTTTTTTTATTATTTTTATCTTTTAAGTATGATTTAAGTCTTATAATTGGTTTTTCTGTCTCACGCTTAGAAAATTTTGAAAAAGATACAGTACAAATTGTATAACTCCACTTTTTAGGTAGGATTCAATAGCCCATAGAATAACAGATAAAAAATCAAATTGTTATTTAGTCTAACAAATTATGTTTTACCACATCATGGTACCCTCACTAAGGCCGACAGAATTTTGTGCTCTATCTCTATCTTTAAAATTCTTCTACCTTGATCTACTTATTCCGAGTCCGAATGCTTACATTTTATAATAATTCTTCTTTTTATCTACCACAAGCACGAAGATTTTGAACCTTAACTAATATTATGTACTAGATTTTGCTCGTGACTTGGCTCTTGTTAATATTAACTTGACCCATCATAGGGAACAGTTTTTATGAAACGTATACGTCCCTTTCCTGTACTCTAATCCCTCCTAGCCACTAGGCTTGATAGGGTTTATGCGTCATAGGTCAGTTGTAACTGATTTCACACGTAACTAACGTTATCACGGAAATTATTTCACTATCATCGTAATTCAAATATTTATCTTGTGAATTTACTATTTCGTGCCATGGGAATTAACGTGAATCTACCAAATTTGTATAATTTCGTTTGATAAGAAACTTAGTCGGCGTTATGATGGGAAATATGTGTTATATACGTAGGTATATTTAATTTACGTAAGTATAATTCAGGGTTTTTCTATATACATTAATTATAGCATGATTAACGAAATAAACCCTGAATATTTTAGTAATATAATAATAGAATAAAAATGTTATAAAGCAGAATCATGCCCATTGACATATAAAAACCCAAGACGCACAGTCTCGAATAAAAGTAACGCTCAAAACCGGCCGCAAAATCTCCCCAATATACACACGTGGTTATAGATATGCGATAAACTATGATTTTGCAAATTCAACTTTACCTGAATGATTTAAAGTTGTTTCTACAAGGACGCAAGCTACGCGAGACTATTTGAAATGACTGCATAATCCAAAATTATGCACTCATTTTTGTGTGTCGTCTGTGAGACGTTAAGTGTGCATCTTCGGTTTTATATCAATGATCATGGATAACATAGTTTTTCAATGATTATTCACTGTATTGCACCTTCCATGGTCATAGATATAGAACTATATTTTAAAAATGGTCATTTTAAATTACAATTAAGATCGCCTTAAATTTTAAAGCTAAAGTAACCTTCCCATTCCCGCACGTTGGTCTGATGGACCGACCTGCGTCATATACAGAGGTGCATGTAATGTATGCAGGAGCATTCACACTATACTCATTTGAAGTAAGCCATGAAGCATGCAGCTACTGAGAAGTCCAGTTGTATTTAAAAAAAAGAGGCACACGTATGTTGTTATCGAGGCACAGACCAACGTGCGGCCGTAGGAAGGTAAATATATAGAATTGTAGTGAAAAGTAAAATTGTTTTAGATAAATATAAAGGGTAGCTCGACATCGCTGAAATAAAAAAATGAATACTGATTAGTTCATTGAAAATAATTAATATATATTAATCAAAATTTATTTCATATATTTATATAATTCAGTAAAATAATCTTAATATATATATTTCTTGTGTGCGTGTGTATGTGACTGAACTCCTCCTAAACGACTGGACCGATTTTGATGAAATTTTTTGTGTGTGTTCGTGGAGATCCGAGAATGGTTTAGATTCACAATTGGACCCGGTAGGTGGCGCTGCAGTTGACTTTTAGGATTTTTTTTATTATCAAGGCAGGACAACGTCCGCCCGGTCCGCTAGTAATAATATAATTTTAACATTATTGTTCTACGATTTTAAGTCACATGAGTACATTTTTTTTTATTATTATGGAAAGCACAGAAATAATATTAAGCTGAAGTTTAAAATTCGGCAGGAATGTTATTCTAAAAAAATTTCTTCTTAATGGACTCTAGGAAATATAAAGAATTTGTATAATACCTAGCAGACCCGTTAGGCAGACGTTGGCTGCAAAAATTTAATTTAAAAGTTTGAGAGATAGAGAGTTAAAAAAAACTTATAAAATAATTTCTCGGAATATTAAAAAGAAACCCAGATTACCATCAATAGCGCCTCTATAAGGATCTAACTATAGCGAAGAACCATTCTGGTAACCCACTAAACTTTAGTGACTAAAGTATAAAACAAAATCATCAAAATCGCCCAAGTTCTTGACAAAGAAAAGAAGTACGAACACACGCATAGCGTAATCTTATACGTATACCTATTAAAAGTCGCTGATACCTGCGACTTCGTTTATTTCCTAACAATAGTATCCTATGTAGAGAAGAAAATACATAAGCATTACACCGCTTGCCCCACTTTTACACGGTAAGAAAACACATCGCGGAACGCGTAGTTATTTTTTTCTCGAACTGACAATGCTGTTGACCTGTTAAGGTCTTTACAGCTTCACCAGACTACCCGAACACGTAGTGCTTTCTTAAAACTAATAGGTTTCTATTAAATGAAGTTATTGTGATATTTTTTATTAAGGGCCAAATGTCTAAGAAAAAATCATAGAGAACTATTCAGTAGATTTTAAGTGACGCGCGTATAACGTGTGATTATTTATATAGATAAATACTAATATGAACTCAGTGACGTTCAAAATACAGTTCACAATAATATTTGCCGAATGATGAATACAGAATAAGCAAGGAAGGTCATGGTATATATTGAAAATGATTTTCAATTCAGATCTCTAATTCAACAACGTAAAGTTTAATATTACCAGTTACATGATCTCTGTTAAGTGTCGTCGAAAGGCTGACGACCGTGGCATGCTTCGTCCACGCGTCGAGGCTGTAAAACAATTTATAAACAATGGAGTGATATAAATAAAGAATAACTAATACAAAAATATTACGATTATTTACGGATAATAATAAGGAGACAATATTTTCGGAAGGTCTAAGGACGCTAATGGTACTTCTTACTTAATGTTTTTAACATTCACAGGGTCTGTTTTTGGAATTTTTTCATCAAATTTTTCAGACGTAAAAAGGTTTTTACGATTTTATGATATACTAGCAATCACCCGTGACTTCGTGCATGTTAATTGTAGCTTAATACTTAATAACAATAGCATATATTCCATGTCATACAAGCATAATATAGCTATAATTATTACATCAAGTTCTTGGGTAAAACTTTTTTTGACTTGTTATTTTATTATATACGCAATATTATTCCTAATTTTACTAAGATTTCTAATCCAAAACTCTCAAAACATGTTGATTATAAAAACGATACCTATACTTAAGTAATTTATTTGACTTTAGGAAAAAAAATCTGATCTAGATGGATGTATTAAACTTTCGTTTATAAAATGTTCCTCTATTATTGGATAGGCACTAAGATATTAAAAGTACGATTGTGGGTTTTATGCAAGATACTGAACATAGATGGACTAGAGATTTTTTTAATTGTGTCTACAGGTACGTGATATATAATTTATTATTATTACTACATATTATGAATAAACAAAACGTATATAGAAAGTTGATCCTTGTGAGATAAGATTATAATTTTTATGTGAGAAAAGTATATTAAGAAATGTGATCACAATATCGCGATAATATTGTAAACTTTTTCATTACATTTGTATTCAAATAAATTGTTTGAAACATTGAGTTCCAATTGTTTCTCGCACTAAAATACCTTTTATACAATATCTAAATGGGATCATTGATACTTTTGTGTGTGGTTTTTTCACGTACAATAAAACATTTTTCTTACTTAAATATTCAATAGAACTAAACGCAAAGCGATAATTATTGGCAAAAAGCGAAACCATTGTTGTTTGAAGACACAGAATCGAATTCTGTGAATCTGTAAAAACTTTCAATTTTATATACATAATATATATCTCTAATATTTTTTGAAAACTGGCACACCCTTCTTCGATTCTACGCTTTTTGGTAAAGAACTTTATTGTATGGATAAAACTAAACTATTTGATTTAAGTACTTAACTTCATATTAAAAGCTAAAAGAATTTGATCGACATCTATTCAGTAGCTTATGCGCGATGCTTGCACAACCGTACACCTTTACCATTTTATAGCTTCTGCTCGCGACTTCGTTCGCGTGGAATAGTTACTTTGGGCCAACGCTAACACGCAGCGGTAGCTCTCAAAAGGAAAAAAAAACAAGTTATGAAACATTCTTCATTCTTGCTCAGCTCCTATTGGTCTTAGTGCGAAGATATATAAATAGTCTTCTTCGATGAATGAGCTATCTATCACTGAAAGAATTTTTCTAATCTCACTAGTAGATACAGATATTACCCCCTACAACCTCACAAACTCACACTTTACCTCTTTATAATATTAGTATAGAAGTATAGATTATATAAGTATACGATTGAAGATATCTCTAGTATAGTAAACTTTTACATGAAGATGAGTGTCTGATTACATTTCGTTTTGTAAAGCAGAAAACGGCTACAACCCGCTTTATATGTAAAACAGACAATAAACTACACGCCTAGGTGTTAGTTCATGTGAAATAGAAGTTTATTTTAAAAAGCCCTCTCTATGAATATATTACCATAACGTATACAGTATGATCTCGTTCACATCAGAATGATCCTTAAATAGGTGTACGAATATTCGGTCAAAACACTTTTAAGACTCTTTGAGCGTCACCGTCAGCAGCGGGGGTGCACAAATCTCTAACACGCGTTAAATGGACGAAATCACTATTTGTATAATACGTATAAACAGACGGACAGACCATTAACACGGACACATTAGCCGGAACAATGCACACAATGAGACGCCGTGCGCTCGCCATTGTTTACGAAGGAAAAAACCATTAAAAATTTATTGGTCAGGTCTTGTAGAAACAAAATTTTGTATGAACCTTACTTGGAATTCTCGTTCGCGATTGTTCAGCCATAATGAGAATCTACGTTGTTTTATTGTGTTTTACTTTTATTATATTAATGTATACGTACGTAATATGTATTACAGGTAAGAAAATCTGAAATGCTTCGGTAAATTAGCAATATGAGTTACGCAAAAACGACTGATTTCCTTTAGCAGAATCATCTGAACCTTAGAGCGAATTTGTTAAAGTATTTAACGTAAGCCGGCCAGACAGCGAAAGAGTTATAACCATCTCAAACCCCTCTGCCGCTGTGCGTATGTGGACCAAGATCGTGGATCCGTAGACTATCATAGCGCTTTCTTAAGTGGATTCCTCAAAACACCAAAGTTCTATGGATACGTCACCAGGGTTTCGAGAATTATTTTTATTAACTTATCGTTGAACCGTTGGATTAGTTTGCCTGCTCGATAATTAAACTATAGTAACTAATCATTAGTATGTAACAAAGAATAAAAATTCTGGATAATTAATTCTATTCTATCCAGATTTTTCTATTATATCTATCTATTAAAACTATTTTTTTCTGAATGAATTACCTTATGTTCTTTTCTGCTCACAATGTACATGACAAATTGAATGAATCATAATGAATGGTTGAGCAGTTTAGGCGTGAAAGTGTAACAAACATTATTGCATTAATATATACGTCATAGATCAATCAGAAAATCACACAAATCCAAACGGTAATTTTTTTCGGGATGAAAAGTAACCTTTGTCTGTTTTGTAGCCGTGAAATACGTGTGTAAAATTCTAATAACGAAAATTGAAAGCATAAAAACATAACAAACAAACAGAAAAATTCTCATTCGCATTTGTAGTATTAGTTAGGATGTGTCGCATTGACATTCCTGGAAAAAAAAGTATAATAAAAATTAAAAGTAATTTATTACTTCAATATTCAACCTACCGTTTTTATGAGTGCGCCATCACCCTTCACTATTTATCGTGAACGTAATCGATTGAGAGTTGGATACGATTTTATAACCGCGACTCGAACAATTAGTTTCCGAAGTTTTTGCTCCGCGAAGGAAATCCAAAAAACTTTACAGCTCAGCTTACTTAAACACGTTTTGTCACTACTACCCTTTGATTTTCTAATACAACATTCCGAAATGCATTTCAGTTAAGTCAAAGAATTTCAAACTATATTCGTATTGACTTAAGGACTAATGTCAGATTTACTAATAACGAATGTAACATTGTCGATACATGGCAGTGTGTTCACATGATTGACATTTTATGATGACTATTAAACGTAATTTATAGTTTTGACAATTCGCGGAACGCCTGTTTATAATGAACCGCTTTTTGCTGGTGTTTTATGGTACATATTGTACCTTTAAAATCAGGTGACAGATAAGACCGTGGGCACTGATGGTATTTAATCATCTCTAGAACCAAATACATAAGAACATTCTTGACCATAGTTAAGTATAGTTTTGGAGCCAAGTAGGTGGTAGAGCCACGCTGAAGCTATTATTGGTTTCAGCATGAATGGGTCGGCTCGTCCGGTGTAGTACCACCCTCACACAGAAAACCGATGTGAAGTAACAGTGCTTATATTGTTGCGTTTCGTTCGGTCAGTGAGAGCGCCGGAGGAGCACCTCCCTCCCTGCCCTTCTCCTCTACCCTGTCCTTCCCTTCCCCACAAACACAGGCTGACAACGTTTTCGACTCCCCTTGTGTTGTTAATGTCTATGAACTGTGGTGATCACTTAACATCAGGTGGCCCTCCTGTTCGTTTGCCTGCTCTGAAAAAAAAACTAAGTATCATAAATTTACTAATATTACGATCATTATAGATTTCCTATTCAACTTTGAGAAGTTTCCTGGTCTATCTTCAAAATTCAAGATCTAATGCTGAAGAAATTGAAAGAACCCCTTTAAAATGTTCCGTTTCCAATAAAAAAAGAATTTTCCACATCATTTTATAAATGACAAAGTTATGACTTAACAAATATTTAAAAGAATACCACCGAATTCAAAACCGCCTCCTATTTGGAGTCGGTTATAAAACAACGAGTCAAAGAAAACCGAGAAGTGTTGTTAGGGTGAAACTCTGAGATAATATGCCTTATATGTGAGAAGTTAGAACAAATATTTTTTTTTATATCATAGAAGGCACACGAACAGATGGGTCACCTGATGTTTAGTGATCACCACATTCCATAGTGTCGCAAGTGCGTTGCCAGCCTGTGTTTGGGGGGAGAGGGAAAGAAGGTGGGCCTCCGGCGTTCTCACTGACCGAACGAAACGCGACAATGCAAGCACTGTTACTTCACGTCGATTTTCTGTAAGAGGGTGGTACAACTCGGGCGAATCGACCCATTCATGCTGAAACCAGTAGTAGCATCAGCGTGGCTCTACCACCCACAAAATATAAAAAGATCAGTCGAAAAATTGAAGTCTAGATATCGGCAAAAGCGCCTAGGTGACTCCATAATTCTATCTTCGTATCTTTTATCTTTTGGCCTTGATGGAAAAGGAATCTGCTATCAAATCGTGTGATAATTTTGTAAAGCATGTAATCATTAATCTCAAGGCAGTAAACGAATTTTGAAATTGCCACGACTCTTTGACCGGCTCCTAAACCAGACTGAATAATCTTTGTGACCTTACTTATATAATGATCATGCAACGCGTCTAGTGCAGTAGTCCGGTAAAGCTATGGAGGCCTTACCTTCCGATATACACGTATGCATTTGTGAATCATGCAATTTCGATTGTATGATTCACAAATGAATATATGTATGAATAGCTTAGAATAGTTTAGCTAGGTCAGACGGGATTTCTCAGATAACAATCCGAGGTGTGCCGTGCACCCTTGAGTGTGTTACCTAAAAATAAAATCGGCTGAGTGCATTAAGCATTCGCCTAAGTAGTCCGGTGAAGCTGTAAAGACCTTGCCAGGCCAAAAGCGTAGTCAATTCAAGAAAAAAAAATGTGGAGGCCTTATAAGGCCAATAACGTAGAGAGAAATCCAAAAACGTACTTTTTTTTAGCAAAACCGCTTACTTCTCCTTGTGAGAAGGCAACTGGTACAGATCATAGCTTATTGAGATTATTCCATAGGATTATTGATGTACTTGGCCATAGTCTGGTTTTAGACTAAATGTATCATACAATAAAAGTGTACTTAGAAATAATCATAATTAAAATAATTTGACTTAAATGATTTGTAATAAATATTAATTCCCATTATCCACAAATTGTGATAAGATAATAGATAAAGTAGCAATAATATTTACTTTAAATAATGACAAACAATTTTACATTTCTAATCTAAACGGTGTTTCTAATCAGAATACGATTACATCGATACTTAATATGGAAAATCTTTAAGATCTCTTAAATTTTTAATTTCCACTCATTACTTTTAATTTTCATTTGACCTGTCCCTCGGAAACATTTTTTTCTTAATGAAATGTAGTCTATGACCTTTTCTGTACCCTGATAACGTGTATACAACATTTGATGATGGTCGATTGAGTAGTTAAGGTGTGAAAATGCAGCAAACAAACAAACTTACATACGCATTTATAATATTAGTAATGATATCACTATATATTAATTAGGTATTTTCTATATAACTGGTTCTACCCTGCGATATTACTCACGTAAAATGTTTAATTTTCTTCCGCTTTTAAGCTTCGATACTCCGCACCGCGCCCTAAGACTCACCTACACCAGAGGTTCCCAAAGTGTACGCCGCGGTGGCCTTATGCGCTGTACAAAGTGCCAGAGAAAGATCAAGAGGCGCTCCTCTTGATCTTTCTCTGGTAGCTTCACTTAGTTATTCGTTGCCACTATATCTATTTCGAATAATTAGGTAGGCTAGGACGCCGCGCCGTGACGAAACACCAAACTTGAAAGTGCGCCGCGAACAGCAAAAATTTGGGAACCCTTGACGACCTACACTGTTACTTTTCTCGCTTCGTGTGGCCTATACTTGGTATGGTTATTATTTAGTTTTTAAGGGGTGTAAGTACGATTTTAAATAGCATATAACATCTCTCAATAAGCCCACACAATGTAAAAATCTGGCTAGGAGTTTCAGAAATTACCTGGCCTACGCAAATAATGTTTTAAGGGTTATAATGTCATTATATATTACTAAAATATTTGTTAGGTATAATTATTCAGTACAGTTGCTAAGTTAATTGTGATAGTATAAAAATAGTGTCAGTGTGTTTTTGCTTATTTAATTCGTATGAAATTAATATGTGAGGGTTTAATTTTTCTTTCTGTGCAGAGTCGTCTAAACATGTAATTCACCGAGCTGTTAGTCGTGTTTACAATCTCATAGTAACGGCATATGTATTTTAATATAAAGAGAACATAGATAGATCCCTTTGATATACAAGATTACGAAATGTATGAAGACGATAAAATATCTTACGTATATTAATATATTTATGTAGTTATTCATATATATTATATTAAATAAGATGCTCGTCGCAGCTTCGCAGGTATATATACCTACTTGGGTCATAAATTTTGTTACAATCTTATTATTTTTACTTTTCGAATACTGGCCAGATATACTTCGATTAATTTTGAAAACAGAACGCTCGCGCTTTTCGAAAATAAAAAAGAAATTGTTTTTTTAAGTGGTAGCAAAAGGAAGATAGAGCCGCAGTTATCTTTGGAATTTGGAGTTTCCCTGATCATCTCTGGTCAAAGCAACGACAGAAATCGATATTAATGTTGTGCGTGTTGCCATCGATGACTGCCCGCGTCGATTAAGGCCATGTATGTTGAAGGGTGGAGAGCATTTTGATAACGTTAACTGTATTGTACATTTTCATTTTACATATAATTTTTAAACAATTATCAAAATGTGTATAATTAATTACATCAAAAGTTTTTGAAATAATTTATGACCCGATTATGAATCTGTAGTACACTCTATAGGGACAAACTTAGTCGGGTCATATTCTGAGGTTAATCGGTGTACATTGTATCCCTAAACCAATAAATAAAGAGGCTGGTAGGACTCTGTACCCAACTAGGTCTTGACTATAGTATACATAAACCAGTCATAGTTAGTTATTTTTACTTTAAGGCACTTCGAAATCAGTCTAGATACGATCTCGTATATTTGACTGCCAAGAAACTTGTAAATTGTTCAGAACATTGCATTGTAGTTATCACCGGCGATGACACCTCTATATTAGCATACTCAGACACAGCGCTGATAGACGTTAGTTAGAATCCCTACACTGAAATTTTCGGTGAAGGAAATCATTGTGATGTAACCACAGAATGATGGATTTTTTTTACTAACCTCACCTGGTTTCTCATCACCCTTAGGTTGAAGATCAGCCGTCAAACATTTGTAAATGCATTCCAACATTTGAAACGATAATACCTCAATAGTTAACAGGTTCGAACACCGCATTGTTCGAGGTAAGTTCGATCCTTGAGAACAAAGCGGAGCTTATGATGAAGGAAAACATAGCTAGCATAGTTAGCTAGCTATCAACACTAAGTTGAAAATCTGTGGTAAAGCATCTATAGGTGTGTTCCGCTAGATTTATCGTGTATACCATATTTGATCACATTGCCATTTAACATCAGGTGCGATTGTGGTCAAACACTAACTATAGAGAATGTACACTACAGCGAAGCTCAAGCCTAGGTCCATTCCCTCGGCGTGGAGCCCTTGAGTACGCCGCTCGCGCGATACAGTGACACAAAATCTTACATCACCGCGACAACATTACACATATAACCTCCACACACGTACACGCACGCACGCTTACACATGAAAGTGGAAGGGTTTTGTGTTTTCCCTTGTCAAACTGAAAGAGTTTAGAAAATTATCCGATATGAAATATATATAAGAATTGTTGAGGTATGTCTGCTTGGTACACATATATGTTTCAACAACTCATATATGTATGAATAGTTAGCTTAGGTTAGCTCAGATAGGTCGCGAATTGTATTTCTCAGGCAACAGACCAAGCCGAGGTGTGCCGTGCACCCTTGAGTTAGTTGTGAAATAAAATCGGCTGAGTGCCTTAAGCGCTCGCCTTAGTAGTCCGGTGAAGTTGTTAAGACACTGCTAGGTCAATAGCGTAGTCAGCTGGAAAAAAAATAAAAAAAAAAAGCAAAGAAAACAATGCACTAATTTTACCGTTTGTCCTTGTAATAAACAATATCCACAATTAATGAAATAGATTATTATTATAGAACTAGCGGGCCCGGCAGACGTCGTCCCGCCCTGATTATGAGAAAATCCTTGACAAATTATATACTAAAACGTTCCTCATTAATCGCTCTATCCACCGGTGAAAACCGCATGAAAATCCGTTCGATAGTTTTTGAGTTTATCGCGAACAGACAGACAGACAGACGCGGTAGGGGACTTTGTTTTATACTATGTAATGATATCACTTAATACATATATTTTATCTTTAATAATATATTAACAGTATTTAATAATGAGTTAATTAAATAAAATTACGGTACAGTTTGTTTTTACAAATAGAACGTATAATATTATTAAAGTCATTGCTGTATCTACTTTTATTATATTTGGAACGAATGTTGATCTAATTGATACATAGTTTGAGATAAAAGTAACAGATTTCAGGAAATAATGGATACTAATTGTATTTCTGTGTATTTATATTATGAAAATATATATTTAGCATGATTTTGTTGATAATCATAAAATATAAGTCAGTTTCTCGGAAACGAGTACGGAAAATAGATTTATATTGATTATTTTAAAACTTTAAAAGATATATGGAAAATAACAAAATTATGTAACAAGTATCATATAAACATATACCAATATTTCGATATTAATATATTATATCTTTCTTTACTCTTTTATTATTTTTTGCTATATGTTTACCCATGTACCCAGACAAATTAGATGAGTATTAATAAGAGCCACAGATAGGGCATTTCTATAATATTAATACATAACGTAATATTATTCATTTGCCGGAAAATCTCTAACAGACATATAAAAATCCGTATTTGGACAAAACTCTTTAACGTAGACATAGACCATTTCAATGGAAGTACTGATGTCCTCAGAGTATACAAGTTTCAATTCATATTTCGACCATAAAAATGGCTAAAAGAATATTTTGCAGATATATTGAATTCTTCTCTTCTGCTTATGTCGCGTCGTCATTATACGTACAATAACTTTTGATAGACCGATCTTAATGAATCAAAGACTAAATGTTACTCGAAGATATGGTTTATGATTTACTTGAAGAGGTTTTCGTCATGTACACAGTACTTTAGCAGTGATACTTGTACAAACTAACAGACAGACAGACATTTCTAAAAATGATTGAGATATATTTTATTACTTGTTCCTAGACACCTGCAATACTTTTTTCACAAAAATCTAAAAAGTACAGACACATTACATTTACATTCTTATTATATGTATAAATATAGAAGAAGACATGGACAATAAAAAATAATTAACAAAATAGGTACAGCCGTTGTGAAGTGACGCGTTTCTGCAATTAACTTGTTATTTATATCGATTTTAATATATTTAATCGAATAATAAAATCTATCCACTTGAAGTAGCATCACGATGTAATCATTATGTTGTAGGACTACTTAAAATTCTCAAAAACTGAACACATGTCAAGAGTCATCCAACCATTATGTCAGTTATCTCTCGCGACGTCACTTACGACTTACGAGCGTAGATAATATCCACTTAAAGTGTACGGCGTTATGTGAAGAACGTTCCATTTTCAATCTTTCAGCTTATTCAGCGGATTTGACATACATTACCCTGGAGTGTAGACGATTCTACGCCAAGAAAGTTTACGCTGCCTTTATTGTGTTTATATTAGGGTTATCTAAATGCAAAGCAAGCGCAATTTATATTGTAGCATCTAAATTTTTTTTTATATTATAGGTGGCAAGCGAACAGGCGGCTCACCTGACGGTAAATGATCTCCGTCGTCCATAGACACTAGCAACACTAGTGGAGTCGCAAGTTCGTTGGCATCCTGTGTTTGAGGGTTGGGGGAAGAGGGAAGTGTGGGAGAATCGGGAAGTAGGGGAGGGAGTTGGGCCTTCGGCGCTCTCACTGACCGAACGAAACGCAACAATGCAAGCACTATAACATCACGTCGATTTTCTGTGAGCGGGTGGTACTACCCTGGGCGAGCCGATCCATTCATGCTGAAACCAGTAATAGTTCAGCGTGGCCTCTACCACCTATAATAAAATAAATAATATATAAAAAATAATTTATGTTCATTGATATAATATTAAAACCCCAAACATTGATTATTACAGAATACAAAATATGTTTCATACAGTAAAATTGGTTTTGCTTATGCAAATTTCGAACCTGTAGGTTCTCAGTTCAACGTTTATTGTGAATGAAATGAAAATTATATTAATTTCTAGTACTTATTGGGATGCAACGTTTCTATTACCAGATATATTTTTCTTTTTGTAAAAGCAGTGAAATACGTTTTTTATATCACTAATACTCTGAAAGTATTCGTTATGTTACCCCTAACAGAGTATTTATTGCAGATTAATTGAGGGTTTTTTATTTATTTTGGACCTCCTTTCCCTCGTGCTACATTGAAATTGTAAATTATTTTCATGTATTCTGCTTTATTGTACTAAATACCTAAATGTAAATGCCAATATTATGCATACAATATAAAATACAATTTTTTATCTTATATATATATATATATATAACTAATAATAGGTATATGTTGACTAAACGAAAAAGTTCACTTGTTTTTTTATTAAAGTCCCCGTGCTTTAAATTGGGTATTGGTGAAATTTTTCCGAACCCTCTTCTCTGTTGCGAGCTCACTTAATTAATGGACGCCCCCTCACTTGTATGTATAACGTTGTAATAGTAGTTTATGTCACGGACTCCGTTTCAATCAACCTTTTAATTAGGTACTTCACAAGAGCAAAGTGATAACAAAGAAGGTGAAATAACGGTTTCAAAATGATATATCATTCTGTCTACTAAAAACTATCTACGTGTTCGCCTATAGAGAAAAATTCCCATTTTAATTTACGCGATTAATGATACGTTGTCTGGATTTGTGATTTTGTAGTTGTATTTATTCTGATATCGTTTTATTATTGCAAAATAGGTACCTCTATAATTGAGGGGTAGCTGTTTTGACTACCGATTGATGCTGTTGTACCGAGTACCGAGTGTTGCCGTGTGTTGCCGAGTGACTATCCCTCGCCGGTCGCCTGCGGAAATGTCTCTTCACGTTATGCTTGAAGGACCCCATGTTTGATTATGATTGTTATAGTATATAAATAATTTTAAAATTCAATTTGTACTAAATACTTTTCAACAATATAATTTTTTAATTATATTTGGAAATACTTTTTCTTTTGATTCTAACTTTCTACTTTGGTAATTAAAAACACAAAATACTTTTTATAACATCGTTGAGTTTGTCTTCAGCGATCGCTTATCGCTTATTTTCGTCTAAAACTCCTCTCTACACGGGCATTAAAATTTTTATTTCACCCACTTTGTGAAGGGTTCTCTCCGTGGAGTACGCGATAAAGGAGTGGTAATGTTCACAGGGGTAGGTGTTTGTTTTTTGTTGTAGGAATATTTTTAACACTCGACGTTTTGGGGTTCGAGATTACTGTGGATGTTTTTGTTAAAAAAAAAGCGATAAGTAAAATGTTGCGAAGTTCTAAGTGACTAATTACGTACGTGTGAAACATATGGCAAGTAATTCACACTTTTATAACGTCGTACCGAAACCAATGATGTGGTGAACTTGAAAAAAGTAAATATAGTGTAAACTCTTTTCAACGAATTTCATGGGACTGAGATTTTTTTTCGTTCTACGGAGGGAAAAGAACAAATATATGGTTTTGTGGTAATCCAACCAAATTGATGAAATTACTACGTTATAGAAAGTTTTTCGTTATTTCGAACGACGTTATAAAGAGTTCACACTGTAATTATGTTTACGAAATTAATACTTCTATTTCTAGCTAACTGATGCTCGCAACTTCAATCTCATTCATGGAAATGGATTGTGAACAGTCAATTTTTCATATTAATTTTATCATTACTGTTATACCTTTATAGTCCTTTAGGCGATTTTAAATTATCTTTTTTTAATTTTTATCAATACTGCTTAACCTCTATAGGATCATAATCCTAACTTAATATTATAAATTTGATTGTAAGTTTGTTTGATTTAATAACAAAACTTAACTAAAGGAAAAATTCGTTTATTAATATAACTGAAGAAACTAGAATTGTTTTTGCTATCGCGGTTTTTATAATTCTCTACCAGCAGCTGCTCGCAACTTTGCCTGCGTTTGTACTTTTATAAAGCACTACATTTGTGTGAAACCCTAATTTTTTACTAAACTAAGTTACTCCATATAACATCACTTATCATAACATATTATAAAACAAAGTCCACAACCGCGTCTGTCTGTCTTTCTGTTCACGATAAACTCAAAAACTACTGAACGGATTTTCACGCGGTTTTCACCAGTAGATAAAGTGATTCCTGAGGAAGGTTTTAGTTTACAATTTGTCAAGGTTTTTTTATTATCAGGGCGGGACGACGTCTGCCGGGTCCGCTAGTATACTAATCATCAAAAATCACTTCAAAATCAGTCCAACCGTTTCAGAGATTAACCGGAACAAAGAAAAAAATTTTTTTTATTATAAGTGCCACAGTATCGATTTAGTAAAAAGCTGTTGTTACAAACAAACACCTCAAATCTTATTTATTTGTATTCGTATGATGTAATATATGTTGCAATTTACTATATTAAATGTAGGTACAAATAGAACCCTAGACGATAGGCGTCAAAACATTAAAGATATATAGCAATGATTACTCATAATAAAGCTGATTGCTTTCATCAATTACCATACATTATAACTATGTTTTTTCTGTTACTATCGCAAAACCTATCATGTACTTCGAATGATAATAAAATAAATCTAGTGTTGATCTGATAAAAATTCTCGAAAACACTTAAAATGATTAATTAATGTTATTAAACGATTAATTAAATGCGATATCTAATCTGATTATAAAAGCTAACATATGAAATTATTAAAAGACGTTTCGCTGTCTTAATACAGAATGTTTCAATTTTGTGGCATCGGGTGGACTTTAATTCAAAGATTAGGCATTATAAGTTCTATTAAACATAAATGGTTACATTTAAAAATAATCGGAACGAGCCTATGATATAAAACAACTAATGAAACATAACGTAAGTTTCTACCAGAAGAAGCACTGTTGACGAAGGATAAGTCAAATATATGTTTAGTGTAAACTGCTGAATATTTTATGCGTCACCCCGAACTTGCGGCTGTATGCAGAGCGGTCGGGGAGATTGACGGGGACTGTAATATGTTAGTTTTTATTTAATATAGTTGTAATTGGATATAATTGTAAAATATATAAAAACTCTGTTGTAATAATAATAATAATAATAATTAATTAATTATTATAATAATTCAATAAAATGTTAGCGCGAACGCAGCCGCGGACGTAAGTATATTTGAGACTACTAAACTCCAAGATCGCTAGATCTTATCCTCTCACTTCAGTACTTTCTCATGGAGAAAGTTTTTATAATCAAACCTGTAAGAGAGCCTGTATGTCTCTTCCTGAAGGAAGGTGTAGGCATAATTATTACGCCAGCCCACGACGTATAGCAATGTCAAACTCTGAAAAATCCGAAGTTCTATGTCCCACATACAGTAGTACTACGTAGTACGACTTGTAAATTTTTATGTTATAATTTTATATAACGGCTGGATAGCGCTAGGCTATATAATATTTTTGGGTTCTTGAATTTTATATTGTTATTTAACGCGAACGAATTCACGAGTGTATGTTAGTTTAATGTAAATTATGCATTATTAACATACTAAAATTGCGTACAGTTTTTTTTTAATTCAAATCAACCTAAATTTCGTTTCCGATGTAACACTATCACTAAAAGTACAATCAGGCGATCCATGTTTTTACTGGGTCAATCTTAAACTAATATATCTTTAGAGTTTTGGATTGTACAGTCTAAATCGTCAAAATGTGTGTTTAACGTTATAACTACGCTAAGTAGTTGACATACTAAAAAAAAACGCTGTAAGTTTTAATTTATCAAGCGTTTTTTATAGATGGCAGAACTTGTGTTCGTTTAAAGTGCGTTCAGCTAAAGTAGTGGACAGATACATTATGTAGCCCGGTGAAGCTGTTAAGACCTTGCTAGGTCAATAGCGTAGTCAGTTCGAGAAAAAAAGGACAGATGCATTCCATTTCTTTAATAAAATTATTATAGAAAAAGATTTGTGCTAACTAATTTTTTATTTATATAGATTTACTGTAGGTATGTTTGAACTATAATGTGTAACGCAATCAATGCAATACGATCAGTGGGCGGATGGTTGGTATTTGAATGATCAGTCATCGCATCTGGCCGCGTTATCGCTTTGCTGCTGTTAGTCGCAGGACCTGAGCACACGCTTGCCAAACTACCATTATATTCCTATAACGAGCTTAGTCATATATTTTTTTATGTTTACATTACACAAATCTTTCCACTGCGTCTCAGTATAATTTATTTATTAATTTTAGATATATAGCTGTGATAAGTTAGCAAGTTTAAAACTGCGCTAGACACAGTGTCTAGAAGGTCGATTTGAGATTTTTTACGTTAGACAACCCGTTCATAAAAATGTTTTATACTATATAACATAACGCTGTGACATCAAGGGTCTGTGTAGAGACCATACATCCCTTCATTGGACTTAATTCTAATATTTTTCACATGTTTTTTTATTAATGTGTTAATATCTTCATTTTTGAAGATATTTTTAAATAGTTTATAGGTTTTAGCGTTTAAATAACAATTTGGTCTAAGATTGAGTATACGCTAAATCTAGAGGGGACTCGTTGTCAAGTGCTGTTGGCGGAACACAGGTATACGAGTTTTGCGACAAATTTTCGAGTTAGCCAGGCGGGCTTATAAGACATACTACCACTAAGCTATGATTCCTTCACAATGCTTTCCTTCGAAAACTTCGGCTTATTCACAAGGAGTCGCGCCTACATCGATCGACGCGGTGTTAGAACACGCTCACTTTAAGCCATCGTCGCTTCAAATACACATATGTATTTGTTGTAATATGTTCCTATTAAGATGTATTTTAACGTTAAATTCATAGATGAAATAAAAAAGAAATGCGTGTCAGTACTTATGTCTTTGTTTGAGGAATTCTGCAATTTGTGTATTTACTATTCAATATTACATATGATAGTTACAAACAACAAATTCAACGGCACATGTCATCAGCCTATGAGAGACCCATTACAGGGTCATAGGCCTGTTCGCGAATAAAAGTATGGGTGTAATCACCACGCTAGCCCACGACGTATTGTCGATTTCAAAGTCCGAGAAGTTTACAGTTCTATATTTTACTGCAAAAACATTTCACAAGTTCAGGTTTCCTCACCATGTTTTCTTTCACCGTCAGCCGATGGTGTTACTAATATAAAATAGTAAATTGTACGCAAATTCCATCAATTAACTATAAAGTAATTATGTACACGTTACTCATATGCCATATCTATAGCATATTGACAATTTCCGACTCCAGTTTTGACGGATTCGCACATGTTGGTAAAACCCTTAAGTGGCACACTTCTAAAAACCGATTACTCAACTGATACGGAACATGTGTTAGCAATATCGCGTGACACATTTTTATCTCGAGTTATTTGCTAAAATATGAATACAGTAAAAAGTAACACGAACTAATAAGAAAAAGTAAGTTATTATGAATCAAAAATTCCCTAATATATCTTATTTATTGTAGCACGGCAAAATGACTGCACTATCACTGATGGTAAACACAGAACAATCCAAAAACAATGGCGACCACCGAGAGACACGCTTTTTTTTCGAACTGACACAGCTTTAACAGCTTTACTGGACTACTCAAGAGACACGCCATCCATCGCCACTCGCCGCTGTCATGCCGACCTGCGTAAATGTCTCTTCACGTTACGCTTGAAGGACCCCACGGTATAGAAAAAGGAAACGTACTGGCCGGGAGATTGTTTCACAGCTTCACGGTAGGACAAAGACTTTGCGAACTTTTTAGTTCGTGCCGAAATAGGATTTACCGTAAAACTGTGCATCCGAAGCCTAGCGCACATGGTTCGGTCATGAAAAGAAGAGGGAGGGATTTGATTAAATAGCTCCTCAGAACATTGGTGTTAAGTAAAAATAATCTATCCGTAGTTTACAGGGATGACAGAATGTTCTAATAAGTAGGTATGATGATCCGTTTTATACATTAACCAGCTCCACCAACATTGCAATTAAATTAAATTAAACCAAACATTGCAATTAAATTAAATTAAATTAAACCAAACATTGCAATTAAATTAAATTAAACCAAAAAATTTCACAGTTTCTTTAATACATAGACTGTAGACTACACGATTGGTACTATTGATCTATTTACTAGATTAAAATTTAAGTCGAAATTTATACCGAGTTAATATTTTAAACAAGAACTAACGTTATCTGTGCTTCATACGTAATATATTTTATAGATAATAATGTCGATGAAAAAAGGTGGCGAAGTAGAAATATAAGGAAATTATTATTAACTATCTCAAAGAACGTTTTAAATATTTCATCACAGAATTCTTTTATTAATGAAGTCTAATTTGTTAGTTTCAATTCGCTAAAGTTTTTTAATAGAATGTTCCCGTGAAGTATTGTACTTAAAAATAAGACGATAATTAGTAAGTATTTTAATTAACATTTTAAATTTTGATCACCGATTTTTTTTATTAATTATGTCTAATTTCTTGCTTTAAATTTACTAAAGTATGACAGTAGAATATGCACTATTCATATTTATGGATACATTGGAGATTTATCATTTTTTTTCAATTACGAAATCATAAGTTAAACTTGCTTTATCGCTTGATTTTGTGCGACTCACACAATATTTCATTCATTTATGTACAATTTGGGATAACCATATACCACATATATAAATTCGTCACAATAAAAAAGTAAAAAAAAAGTACGATCTAAGTATAATACCTACATGAAGTTTATAGAACTCAAGATAAATTGATATTAGTTATATTCTAAACTAGCTGAGCCCCCGACTTCATCTGCGTGGAAGCTTAAGTAAGAAACAATGATTACTAAAGTCATCTGAATCTATTAAGTCCATATACTTATCTACTTTTCTCTCGTACTTACGCCGCGTCGTCATTAAAACTACAATAACTTTTGAAAGAGTGGACCGATTTTAATAAAACAAACACTAAGTAACTCCCGAGGATATGCTTTACCACTTGCTAATGCTGAGGGTTTATTGTGAACCCAGTACTTTAGCAGTGATGCGTGTTCATACAAACAGACAGACATTTCTAAAAGTGATTGAAATGTATTTTATCACTTATTCCTACTAAAGACACGTTAGATTTACATTCTTATTATATGTATATATAGAAGAAGATTAACATGTTTAAAATAACAGTTAACTAGCCGTTTTTATAAACTGTACGACATTTCACGGCTTATTTGCTTCCTAATGATCCGTCCATCAAAATTAAATTTTTCCGTGAATTTGGGCGGTGTGAAATCAAAGCTACCGTATGACAGTCGGCAGTCGCACGAGTCAAATTACAACTAAAGTCACATGTGGATGTCAAAAAAAACATCCATCTTTTAAACCAAAAATATTATTAATATCTAATATATAAAAATCTCGTGTCACGGTGTTTGTATTCGAACTCCTCTGAAACGGCTGGACCGATTTTTATGAAATTTCAAATGTTATATCTAGTATGTATGAGAATAGGTCGTAAAGTATATTTTATACCTCTAGGTGTCCGTATCCAGATTTAGTTTTTTTTCCAATTTTTTTGTATTTTTTTTTACCTCCAAATTTTTATCTTCCTAACCCCACGTTCCCATTTTTTGTTCGCTATTTTAGTATTTGATTCAAATGATTCAACTGTCATTCATATTTCAAACAAAACGAAATTATTGATGTTTTTAAATGACAGATGGCGCTACGTCCGCCTCATCGAAATTTCTTCTACACATACGTAAATCATTTACTAAACCAACTAGGTATGTGTTTGAGTGAGTCCCTGAATTGTTTGGTTTCACAATTGGAAACGGTGGGAGTCGCTGTAATCGGGTTCTAGGTTCTTTATGATTTCTCGAGTTTGGATATACAATATGAACCGGTAGGTAACGAATTTCACGCAGAAGATGTTGCGATGATCAGCTAGTGGACTTATACGTTTTAAATAAATCATTACTATGTTTTTTACATAATTATACTTACAGTTTGTTCTTTTTTCAGTTTTTATATTTAACAAGTATGATTATTATTAATTAAAACTAAACAGCATTTTGACTGCAATATCATACTTAAATTGCATATAGGCTAATTTACTCAGAGAATTAAGACGATTCTAATGAGGTCTCACATGGTGAACTTCATGTCGTTTAGGCTACAAAGCTTTCTCATAACTCGATATACATACACATCCTCGAGAAACATTACCCAACCTCCGCCACGTAATCGGATAAAAAAAACATAAGCTAAATTCATCCTTAATTAAGTCTAACTAAATTCGATTTTCTGTTAAACTGTTGTTGACATCACTGATATGTTATTTTTTTAGAGAAGGAAAACTAAAATAAATTGATCCAAATCTATTCAGTAGTTTTAGCGTAATGTGCAGACATCAGACCCTATATCACGTTATAAATTGCTATAGCGGTAAGGTTAAGGGTAAATTACAATTTAAAAAAAAATATGTAACCTATAAATGTAACATACATGTAACCTATAAATGTAATGTAACATATAAATATAATATAATGTTCCTATGAAATGACCAATGTTATCTACTTTTCTCTCGTACTTAGGTCGTGTTGTCATTAAAAGTACAATAACTTTTGATAGACCGAACCGATTTTAATAAAACAAAGACTAAATGTTACTCGAAGGTATGCTTTATGACTTTCTTGACGTTTATCATGAACGCAGTATTTTACCAGTGTTGCGTATTCATACAAACAGACAGACAGACATTTTCTAAAATTGATTGAAATATATTTAATTACGTATTCTTAAACACCTGCAACAATTTTTCTTACAGAAATATAAAAGTACAGACACTTTAGACTTACATTTTTATTATATGTATATATAAGATTTAGTAATGTCCGCTTTATTTATGTCCTTGAAATATTAATAATTATGAAGACATTTTAAATGATTGTTATTTTATGTTTTGCTTGAACGCGTTTTCAAAATGAGTAACAATATCATTTCGAAACCATTTCACGCATGTTTGTCTAAATATTGTCACTGGCCGATGTCCCGCTAAGCAACAGTTACGAGACCACTATACAAAATAATTACCTTGGTGACTTATTCATTCTATACGTTATTGTGATGGTCAAAATACGAAGGCACGCTTACGTTCCACGCGCCATTGTTTATATAGCTCACGGTACATTCGACACCACACTTTGTCAAAATTTCGGTTTCAATTTCTAAGAAGGGATCTATTTTAAACATTCGTTACTTGTCACGTTTAATTCAGGGTCCGTTATACAACTCCGCCGTAGCTTTGCTCACTTCGAGTGAGCGCGCGTCTGTCGACAGTTAGGCTTTTTTCTGATAGTTTTATGGGAACCAATAAATATTTCTAAAATGGAGTATTTTATTAGAGCAGACTTCCATAGTAGTCAATAACTGTTTTTACTTTCAACGAAATATTTTTTGTATTCCTTAAGAACAGTAGATGACATATTGTTTTTGTGTTATAATAAACGATTTTACTTTTAAATATTAGAATACGACCTATTTATGGAGCATAGTTTTTTATTAGTTTCACTTTCAATGCTCCAATTTGTTTGTTATTATCCAAATTATGAAATACTTGTTTGTTATTGTACGTACTAATTTTCCTTACTTGTATGGTATATAAACACAGGATATTGTTAAAAATGATTAATAAATAATGTATATTTCAAGTGAAAGTAACTGTTTCAACCTTTCGTAATGCTCTTTCTGTTACAGTAAAGCGTTACAAATTACATATAATGTACGTAGAATTTCACTTTTACATTCTAATTACCCTTTAGCTCTCAACAACAACTCTTCCAACCCATGAATGTAAGATTTATGGGTTACCTTGTTAGGAACAGAGGATACAAAAGTCAAATAAATGTATTGTTTCTCTGATGTACCAAATAAATGCAACTCTTCCTTTGACTCATTTAGCGGTCCCTTTTAACAGTTAGTTGAATAACAGTCAAGACAAAACAGTTTTAGTTACGGTAAAGAAAGGGTGAAGGAATATTCACAATTTTGTAACAGTTACTTTAGTATATTATATCGTTTTAGGAAATTTGTACTCTATAGATAAAGAAATATGACGTAAAATTCATTGTAACTCCTCTCCTGTAATTTAAAATCATAGATAACCTTGTAGATTTTCGGCGAAATTGCAAACAATCTCCGCGATTTTCAGATTTTATTGCATAGTGTTGTTAATATCCGCGATAGTTTAGCGAACCCTTTAGTTGTAATGTTTGTTTTTTCGCTGGAAACCGTTGTTTATTTTTTTAAGTAACGGTTCATGTGTTTTGTCTTATTTATAGAGGTTTGTATTGCATAGTATTGAGAAAGGATTGGCAAAAGGGTGGGTTTAATTGTTAACAGTTTATTTTGCAATTGTTAAAAACCCATTACGACGTTAATTGATTTTAAAGTATGTTCCAAAGGGTAAAATTACATTATTTATGTTGTTATTCGTTTAGTGTTTTGTTTTAATCACTTGAAAAGTTTAAATGTATATACTAATTCGCTTTGCTAAATTTAATGTTCTGAAAAAATTGACAAAAAGTCCTATTGTTATAACTGTTACATGTTTCATTTCTATTTAGCATTTTTTTTTCTCTAACTTACTACGCTATTGACCTAGCAAGGTCTTAACAGTTTCACCAGACTACAATCTATTTAGGATTGTATATGCTTCAGTCACTCTACATAACTGTTTAACACTCACTTGTCCCTACGTCTTATAATTTATTTGCGCTTCAACAGATTTAAAGCTTGAGAATACTGTAAAACTGCCTAATATTATGGAATAAGTTTATTTAGATAGAGATAGCTAATTTACAGATTTATATAAGTTTATTTGGAAATTAGAGAGAGTTCACTTAGATAATAATCAGAATATTTTAATACACTCTGCGTTTACATGACTATCTTAATTATAAATTATCACATTGTGACAGGCATTGAAATTGTTAATTCTATAAAAATAATATTCATTTATGTGTATAATATTAAAAACAAAATCAAAATATACTTTATTCAATTTAGCCCCTGAGAAGGCGCTCATGAGCGTCAAAACTACCACCGGTTCGGAAAACAACCCACTCATCGAGAAGAACCGGCAAGAAACTCGATCTGGTTTATCTTTTTATGTTATATATTTTTACAATAACATAAACATTTACATTCGTTATTAGTGGATGCACAGAGAGGGGCGTCATTTCCAGACGTCACAATCGTTCACATATTGATCCACCCTATAATAGCCTTTAGACATTAAAACCCGCTTGACATGGTTCTTGAACTCACTATCCGGCAAATCGGTAATTTGTTTTGGGACTTTGTTATAAAACCTAACACTATTATCTAAAAAACTTTTTTGGACTTAGTGAGACTGAAGCATAGAATGACCAATTTGTTGCTGTTTCTAGTATTTAAATTATGCTGGTCTTTTACCAGATCCAGCATGTCTAAATTTTTGCGGACATACATTAAATTATCAAGAATATATTGGGAGGGCAGAGTTAAGATACCGAATTCCTGAAACTTAGTCTTTAATGATTCGTGAGGCCTCATATTATAAATTGTTCGAACTGCTCGTTTTTGTAATAGGAATATGGTGTCCACCTCAGCTGCTGTCCCCCACAACAAAATACCATAAGACATTAAGCTGTGGAAGTAAGCGAAGTAGCATATATAACAATAACAATTGTTGATCGAAGGTACACATGGTCTAAACTAGTTTAACGCATTGTTAATTGACACGGTGACAGACTATATGTACTAAGCTAAGATTAATTATAACTTTTGTTTTCTTTTTGAGATTTTTTCACTTCTTTCTTTATAAGATTATTGAAACTACGTCTGTGACGTCATATGTGTCACAATTGAACTGATCGGTACATGAAAAAAATCTATATCTTATATTCGATAGTATTTTAATCGGTAATCATTCAATACAACGCATCTATAGTGACATTTTGAACTTAATTCGTACAATTAACTTGATATCACAATAAAGAGAATCGTGAGGAGCAACAGGGCATTGTTTCAGTATTGTCTAGTGATCACTCCACCCTCTGACAGACCAAAATCTGAATAATTTAGATGTGGTAAATAATTTAATGGTAGATGATTATTGTTGTCGTATATGATGTATGTAAAATGTTGTGTATTCTACGTAAAACATGTTATGACTTATAATTATAACAATCACATTGGAATACAATATTAAATGTCAGTAAAATCTTTCTTCGATCATATATAGCAGTGTTTTTCAAAGTGTGGGTCGCGATCACGAAGTTTCTATAGCAGAGTTGCAAAAGTTTGGGAACGCTACTGCAGTAAAAAAACAATAAAGTTTCAAAAGATTTATTAAGAAAAATCTTAAATAAAAGACAAATCATTTGTATTAAATAAACAAAACATAAAAAAAAAACTTAGGAGAACTCTTATGTATTTATCCGAACCCTAATTATGAAAATGAATAAATATGTTAAATTGAATATTTGTCACAAAATAAAATACATGAAAGAAAAGCAACGTCGCGAAATATTTCTTCATACTAAAGGGGCCGCGTCGAGAAAATGTTTGAAAGACACTGATATATAAAAATAAAATCGAAATAATTATTCATACGTACTGCATGTTAGGTTCTTAGAAATACGCCATATAAATCAATTAAATGTAAGTCAAGTGTTTTTTCGTCTATGCTTACTTACTTAAAAAAGATCTTCAAATGTTTGTTTATCACATTAATCATTATATTTTGTGTTTATTAATTGAAATTGGAAAACATGTGAGAGATGCAATAAATGAAATCTTAGACTTGAAAGACATATTGATCCAAGTCGGTCAGTCTAACCTTATTTCTAAGTCTTTGAGTGTCGGTCGACTGTGATACAAGAATATTCGCTTGCGACGTAATTTGGTTAAAGTGTAATATGTCTGAGATATAATGTGTGAATCTTGTTTGACGTAATTTAATCTTTTTGGCCGCTCTGAATACAGCCGTACGTTGGAGCTTACACGTAATTCAAGAGTTTAAGAGCAAAGTTAAAATGTTAAACATATAAATTGATATTTATTTATTCTTAAGTTGTCTCGATATTATATCTATATATATAATAATAATGTAAATCTAACGTGTCTGTAGATTTTAGATTTGTGAAAAAAAAATGTTGCGGGTGTCTTGGAATAAGTAATAAAATACATTTCAATCATTATTTTAAATGTCTGTTTGTATTAACTTGCATCACTGGTAAAGTACTACGTTTAAGATAAAACCTCACCAAGAAAACCATAAAACATATCCTCGAGTAACATTTAGTCTTGGTTTCATTAAAATCGGTTCACTTTATCAAAAGTTATTGTAATTTTAATAACGACGCGACTTAAGTACGAGAGTAAAGTAGATAAGTAAATGGATTTAATACATTCAGATGATTTTATTAGTCGTTATTTTGCATTACATTCCATGCGGACGAAGTAGCGAGCTCCACTAGTATGTAATATAGTACGTATTTATACTTAAATTTGTGTTCTGCGCAACTCGTTCAGAGCGGTCAGAAAGTTTGGCATCGACTATGATAGAAATAGCAACGAAATTAATGACGTCACTTGTATCCGAAGCATAGTTGATAAGTATGTAAGTACTGTACGTAATTTTAAATTTCAATGCAAACAGCCGCCGTCCCTTTCATCTCGTATAACTGCGCCTTATTTAGTCAGGTCATTAAACACTGTTAGAAATGGTAACTGTACCAATGCGGCGTCTTCAAAGAACGGTAACTGAACTAACGGAAAGAAAGTAGCCGGTTATAAAACTATTCAAACATTGTCCGATCATAAACCTTCCACAAATTGCACCGTTCGTACACTGTATAACTGTTCCGAAGGATCTCGCTATAGAAAAAATGTTACCGTTCTATAGATATTAATTATTGTAACTCAGAATTATTGCTCTTTTTACTGTAAAACTTTCTTTATAGACTATTATGTTTTTACTTAACTGTTTTTGTAACGGTGAAATTTTAAAATATGAAAAGAATATTTGCAAAACAAACATTTTTATTAAACAATCGTTTTCAAATTATATTTATATTTTTTGTTTTTTTAAATATAAATAAGATACATTTCATTAGGTAATTTTGAAATATAGGCTTTTTTACTATCGAGGAAGCTCTCGCCACTACTTTAAGATAGGTTTAATAATTCTTTCACGGATAGAAATTAAATGTAAGTAAATAGAGCTAGAACGATTGGTGAACAATGGGGCTGATATGTTCGGTGGCATAAAATCCCCTAAATTAATATTAAAAAAAAAGTATTTCGTTAGGGGTTTTTGAATGAGGTGTTACATACACTAGTTTTTACCAGCGTTAATGAAGATTTGCCCTTTTTTTAGCTGAAAGGTACCCTATATCGTTCTCTGTACCCAGTACAATTAATTATCATGGTGATCGGTACAGTAA
This sequence comes from Antheraea yamamai, assembly GCA_036509395.1. Taxonomy (NCBI): domain Eukaryota; kingdom Metazoa; phylum Arthropoda; class Insecta; order Lepidoptera; family Saturniidae; genus Antheraea; species Antheraea yamamai. The sequence goes on from AP028426.1 coordinate 6,332,287, forward strand.
CAGTAGGCGCGAATGAATAATAAAGAAAAAACTCACATTTCTATATATAATATCACAGACTAATTATTACATACTAGCGGGCCCGGCAGACGTTGTCCCGCCCTGATTATAAAATAATCCTTGACAAATTATATAGCAAAACATTCCTCACGAATCACTTTATCCACTGGTGAAAACCGCTTGAAAATCCGTTCAGTAGTGTTTGAGTTTATCGCGAACAGACAGACAGACAGACAGACGCGGTAGGGGACTTTGTTTTATACTATGTAATGATTAATATTATATACCTTGTTGTTATATATTAGTATTGGTAAGGATTAGCAATTGCGTTATTTTTATGTCTGAAACAAAACTATGTCGTCCGTCATAGCAAAATGATAATTGAAATAGCTAAATGACGATCGCAGTATGGCAGATTTATATGACTTAGCGGTCAAGTAGTCCGGTGAAGTCATAGTCATTTCGAGAAGAAAAAAACTTAGTGTTCATAGTGTAAATTATGCTTTGTCATAGGAAGGTACTACGTATACAGATAAAGTAATGTTGTTTTAGGGCAAAAAAGTTCGATATTTAGCCCTTTGTGTTATCGTTTATCTATATCTTTATATATATATAAATTTCTTCTGTACGTGTGTATGTTACTGAACTCCTCCTAAACGGCTAGACCGATTTTGACGTATTTTTGTGTGCGTGTTCCAGTGGATCTCGGAATGGTTTACATTCACAATTGGACCCGGTAGGTGACGCTGCGGTTGACTTTTAGGTTTTTTTTAAATTATCAAGGCAGGACAACGTCCGGGACCGCTAGGAGTGTATAGTCGTGCGTTTGGACAGTCTTTCCTGAAGTACTGAAGTAACTATTTTATATTAATATATCATAGTAAATTAGTACTTTTACTATCAAATTAATATAGAAAGTAGCTATAAAAATAAATAAATAATTTGTTTATAAATCCTTAGGCTTATTTATAAATTCGGCAGTGAGAAATCGTAAAATGCAAGTTTTTCGTTTTAAAATTTACATTCCGACGAAAACATTGTTAAAAAACGTAGGTACCAAAAAATGTTATTATAATTTCTCCGGCTAAAAAGCACCGAGGTCGTTTTTGCGCAATTGAAATTTCACCACGCACATTTTTTATAGTTATTCGCCCCTGCAATAAAATATGTAGGGATTTGTTGTAGGTAAGAGATTTTTTTCGCGAAAATGTAATATATTTTTTGTAAAATTTATTTTTGCCTACTGCCGCTAATGACTGCCAGTAACAAAGCTTTACAATTCGAGACTTTACAACACCCGACAACAGTAGGACGAATTATTTTATTGTAGAGAACAAAATTATGTTTATGACCTCTTTTGTTCCACAGAAGGAATACGATTCTTAAAAGATGCCGATGCGATGTAGCACGTTTCCTTGTATTTTATTTTGTAACTATGTATTAAGTTATACGCCATAGGTTTTGCATTCAAAAGTCTTGTTATATTTTAAATAAAACTTGAAATAATCTATCGTCCTATATTGTAACAATATGTTTTTACAAGTTCTTCCCAATTATCCGATACGAAATATATATAAGAGTTGTCGAGGTATGTATGCTTGGTACACATATATGTTTCAACAACTCATATATGTATGAATAGTTAGCTTAACTTAGGTTAGCTCAGATAGATCGCAAATTCTTGCCGCCCCCACAAAACGGTCTGTCGGTACACCGTAGGGTTTAGATAGGTCGCGAATTGCATGTATCAGGCAACAGCACAAGCCGAGGTGTGCCGTGCACCCTTGAGCTGGTTGTCAAATAAAATCGGCTGAGTGCCTTAAGCGCTCGCCTTAGTAGTCCGGTGAAGCTGTGAAGACCTTGCTAGGTCAATAGCGTAGTCAGTTTGAGAAAAAAAAAAGTTCTTCCCCACGCCATGCATTTTAGTCTTTTTTTTAATGAAAAACATCAATATTTTTTAATTCTTGATTATTTAAATGTACATTGGGCGTTTTAATGATCCTGAGTTTTAAATAAAGAACATTTTTAGACAACTTTTTATTGAATAATATGGCATTAATCACAATATTCACTTAATATTTACTTTACAGTTGTCGTCAAACATTGAATGTACATGATATTGTATGCTGGACTTCTAGCAGATGATTTCTTTTTTAAACTTGTACCTGAATGTTACATATTGGTTTGTACATCTATATTAATATGAATCTATACTAATATTATAAAGAGGTAAAGTTTGTGACGTTGTGACGTTGTAGGGGGTAATCTCAGGAACTACTAGTCCGATTTAAAAAATTCTTTCAGTGTTATATAGCTCATTTATCGGGGAAGGTTATAGGTTATATATCATCACGCTAAGACCAATAGGAGCGGAGCACCAATGAATAATGTTTCAAAATCGGGGTGTTTTTCCTCTTGAGAGCTTCCGCTGTGTGCTAGCGTTAACCCAAAGTGACTATTCCACGCGGACTAAGTTGTGGGCAGAGGCTAGTAAGTCATACACTGAGTCTTATGAGGTATAAAAACCAATTGCCGCATTTATGTAAGCGGATCACTTCAGAACTGTTACATCTATTTTGCAAATTTTTTACTTTTCGTGTTTGTAATTGTCAGGACAAAGTTTGTATAAAAAGTTGGATTAAAAAATCTTTATATAAAAGAGTTCAGAGTGAGTTAGACAGAAAACGATAGGGAGATCTTCAAAAATGTTGACAGATTTACAATGATTTGTTCAGTTGACATTTTATTTTATTATATTGTTCGTACTACAAACTAGGGAACATTCGCTCTGATATTCTTCGTTAGTGCACTGTGCGAAGTCAGTCCGAGCAGCCAGTAGATTATAATTAAAAGAGTATGTGAAAATATCCGAATTAGTTTGTTGCCCATGACTAGGGCAGTGGTCGGCAAACTGCGGTTTGGGGGCCATATGCGGCTCTTTTACTCCTTAGTTGCGGATCTCCCACATGCTGTTTAATGCTGATAAGGAATGTCATCTTTTAACTTGCCTCGTAAGAGACGAGTAAATATTTTTAAAACGCATGCCTTCAGAAAAGAGGCACATTTTTAGAAAGCAAAGGTAGCCCATAGTTGCTCGCAAAAAAGACATATTTAGCTAATTTAGCAAAGGCAATAGTGTACTTTTAATCGTAAATTTTTCGATAAAAATGTCTCTACTGACGTAAAGCTTAAATTAAAATAAGGCTCTTTGAATAAATTTCAGATTTGTATTGTTTATATTTGGTTCTTTGGCTAACCAGTTTGCCGACTGTTCTTAAGAATATAGTAATGTCGTGGAACTATCTACTTGTCTTATTTGAAACCATATATGTATATTTTTGTAATTCGGTCATAACTATTTGAACCTTTAATTACTTTATCGATTTTAACTTACCTATGTTATATTTTATAACTAGCAGTAGCTCGCGACTTTGTCTGCTTTTATACCTTTACAAATAAATAGTATATATCTTACATATTATTTTCGTGTAAATCGGTTTCTATAGTGTAAGCTGGGATGGCTCTGAGATGGTAGAATTTTTATAACCTCACTTAATACTTATCGCTATATTATAGTCAAATTATACTTTATAAACTATAGCCTATCTGTTATTCTTGTATATAATAGGCTATAGTACTGTAAAATTACATGAAAATCTGTTCAATACTTTTTGAATGAAAGAGCAACAAATATCACAAACTTTCTTAATTGTAATATTAATGGAATTACTTCTTAGATTCTGTAGAAAATCTTAAATAAAGATTAATCTAGCTATCTGTAATAGACTTCTCAGAATCGATTCAGCCGTTTAGTCAGGAAAACACAGACACGTCAATTTTACTCGTATTAGTAAATTATTAAGCTTTAATTTACTGTTGGTATAAAATAAATTAATTCTTATAAAATAAATTCTTTATACAATTTTTCTATTCCGGTTCTAGGACTACCCTCATAAGCGTATAATAGAACTAATTTGTTGTTCAAACAAGGGTCCTTTGTACACAATTTTCGTATGACATCCCTACAACGAAATTAGTGAACTAAGAAAAATGTTCTGTAACGCTACCGTCATAGAGCTCAAATTACAAATTACGATAATGATTCTTTGGAGATTCCAAAATGTTTCCACGTAAGTCACGCAATTGTTACTTAAAATGACCAGTGATAAATAGGTGTAGAAATGGTCACAGATTATCGTGACTTTATTTCGATGTAACAGATTAGCTTAACAACGATTTAGAAGTATATATGCCAATAAAAGTAACTATATTTACTTTATATGGAGATAAAATGTAGTCAAATTCAAAATAAAAGTAAAAAAAGGAAGAAAACGGAAGTTATAATTTACAACATACAGTTAGATTTGATTTCATATGAGGTCTTACTTTAGCGCTTTGTTTAACTTATAAATCATTACATAGTATAAAACAAAGTCGCTTACCGCGTCTGTCTATTTGTCTGTTCGCGATAAACTCAAAAACTACTGAACGGATTTTCATGCAGTTTTCACCAGTGGATAAAGTGATTCATGAGGAAGGTTTTAGTATATAATTTGTAAAGGATTTTTTTATAGTCAGGGCGGGACTGTGTCTGCCGGGCCCGCAAGTAAATTATAATGCTAAATTACCTCCTGAAATACTAATTTATTAAAATTTTAAAAAAGAACTATCATGTTTTTAAAACGGGCTAAATGTTACAAATATTTAAATATTAGATAGCGATGTAGAGCGCTTACGGTTTACAATTGATAGATGAATAAGCCAATTAATTTAGTAGCAATTTAATTGTACTGCAAATTATATGAGTCATTATGTGAGTTTTCTCTACGACCACATGAGGTATTATTCCGAGTCGTACTTTTACGTCGTACGTCGTACCTGTACGTCGTACATTTCTAGTCTGTTTACGGTTTGTCACATTTCTATTTATTATTCCATATTTGTCGTTATTACGTATCTGTTTAAGGTACTTTATACATATATTTATATTTA